>PVKS010000423.1:81971-199968 GCA_004027875.1 Aplodontia rufa
GGGGGGAGGGTATACGAAGAACTCATAGGAGTCTGGTGATGGGGAAGATGGGGGAACCATTCCAGAAGCCGATGTTATTCCTACACTAGATACCCAATTAACACATGAGTTCTTCTGGGGGAAACTGCAATAGATGAAACCCATAGTAGCTTATCTATGTGTTAGCATTACCCCTGGTTATCAAAGTTTATACACATTGCTACAGTTTTGACAATGTTTCCCCCTCATCTGTATCCTGTATCGCAATATACTTCTAATAAATGTGGAAAAAAAAAAAAAAGAAAGGAAATCTCTAGTTGAGAACAAAATAGCACAATTTGTTTGAAATTACCCAATTTTTCTAATCATGGTCTTCCCACTACAATGTCCTGTGATAAAACAGCTATGCATAATCTATGCATTACCTATATGTGCATATGTATATATACATACAAATCAACCAGGTTGCAAGAAAGACATTTTAAGAGACTGGGAAGAAGTGTCCTTTTAATGAATACCGGTATAATTATTTAACTCATATATTTACTAATCTTTTACATGAAAAAAAAAAAAAAGCAAACCAAACCTGTTTCACTTTTTAGTTTATAGGATCGACTTCCATCCATGCTGATGTGCTGTTGCACAACTATGGAATCACCATACACATTTGCTCTATAGGCATCATCTCCTCTGTTCCTTAATGTTATTGTAATATCTGCTGAGCTAAAACAATGAGGTAAAGAGGTAACGATAAGCCACATACAGATGCAATTCATTTATTCATTTACAACACTAAACTACCAGATTTTCAAATATTTTCCATACTCCCAAATAATCTGACTACTTCATTGAATCAGCTTTAAATCAACAGCTGATACAATGGTCTATAACACAATAAAGTCAAAGACAATGTGCCTGAAAAAACAATGAGAACGGAAGATTTATAAAAAAAAAATTCACACCTGTACACACCTGTAATCCCAGCAACTAAGGAGGCTGAGACACGAGGATCCTGAGTTCAAAGCCAGCCTCAACAACTTAGCAAGGTTCTAAGCAATAAATATACCAAGACCCTGTCTCAAAATAAAATATAAAAATGGCTGGGGTTGTATAGCTCACTGACTAAAGTAAGTGCCCCTGGGTTTAACCCCTGGTACCCACCCACCAAATTCACTATTCTATACATAATAAAGATACCAAATTTGCACAATCACTATTAAGTATAGGTTGTTCTAAACCATGTAGGCATTTTCCAATAAGGACTATGTAATCAAACCATACAGGTAAAGTTATACATGTTCAACATACCCTGCCTACTATGAATTACATAATAAAATATGCCAACAGCTGGCCTTTAAGAATGACAAATTAAGAATCATAGTATTTAAAGTAATAACAGTTTCTAAAAAGATTAGAATTAAGGGAGGTACTTTTAATTTTTCAATTACTTAGCAATAAGAAATTAAAGTATCAGATTTCAAGAGACAAACTGGGGAGAGTGGGAGTGGATAAATGGTGAGAGATTAATCAATAGGCACTAGGTTACAGTGAGATAAGGGCATGAAGTTCTGGTGTGCTCCTACACACAGCAGGGTAAGTACAGATGACAATGTACCACATAGTTCAAAAGTTAGAAGAAAAAATTGTGAGCATCATTACCATAAAGCACTGATGAATGTTGAGGTCTGTGTTTAACCTCACTTAAATGCTGTACAATGTATACATGTGTCAAAGTATTACAGGACATCCCACTAATATGTACAGTTTTTACGTTTCTATGTATCAGTTACAGCAAATTCAAAAAAATAAAGCTCAAAATTTCTTAGTTTCATTAGCATTAAAAAAACAATTACTTTACAAGAGTTATAATGCAGCCTAATACACATGAATATTAAGATTATAAATCTGCCTGACAGACTCTGTTATTGTTTTAAAAGCTTTTAAGAAATTTAAAGCATTTATAGCTATATATTTCTTAAGATACATGGGGGGGAAAATCAATCTTTATTTGCCTACTTCAACTTCTGTTCACACAAGACTCAGCAGAAAAACAAAAAATGTTAATGAAAGACTCTAATGAACACTTATAATTTGCTTATATACAAAAGCAGTCAATATTTTATATCTGATTCATCTAACATCTGCCCAAATACTAAAGTCCTGATACAAAATGGTTTTAATTGGCAATTTAATGAAGCCTTTAACAAACTTATTTCCATGAATTTGTAAACATACTCCAAAACTTTCCATTTACAGGAAATATAAGAAAAATTACTCAACTTGAGCTTCACTGTGAACTACTGATGTGACAGTACACACGGGAAGCGTCTGCTCCTCTCTTGATTTCCTTCCCTCTTTTCAAGTTTCCTTGCAGGAAGAAAGGACTTAGCATTCCTATCAGTCACATCCCCGCCTGCATGGGCTGAGCTAAACCTAGAACTCTGCATTCAGATTCTTTCTTAAAATTCAACTTGAGAAGAACTGGTGAAGTCCAAAAATAAGCCTCTATTTTAGTTAACATCATATTAATTTCAATTACACAGTTTTGCTAAATCCACCCTGGATATTAACATATCAACATTAGGGCTGCAACGGTTGTTCAACGGGAGTGGCGCTTGCCTGGCACATGCTAGGATGTGGGTTCAAACCCCAGCACCACGTACACAACGAAGTGTCTGAGCAATGAAAGCCACATGAAAAACTATTAAATAAAACTGATTCTGTCTTTCTCTCACTGTCCCTCTTAAAAAAAAAAAAATCAACATTAAGGAAAAATGGGTGAAGAATATAGAGAGAATTCTTGTAGCACTTCTGCCTACATTCTTTCAAAGTAAGTTTTTTAAAATTCAAATTTAGACATGACCAAAACAAGAAACAATGTGATTCCTTGGAGGTATAAAGTTATAAGGTCTCTGGAAGCACAGAAACCAATTTGATGCATTATACTACAACAAGAAAATAAGTATCCAGAGAAAAGTAAGAGCATAAAGATAAGCTCTTTGGGAAAAAACCACTTAGATGAGCTGACAGAAACAGCCACATACCCACAGGCACTGGCCAAAAACAGAGATGCAGAGAACACAAGATCATTCCTTATACAAACACAAAAGACAGACACAGAAATTTATAAAGACATGGTGACAAAG
This sequence comes from Aplodontia rufa, assembly GCA_004027875.1. Taxonomy (NCBI): domain Eukaryota; kingdom Metazoa; phylum Chordata; class Mammalia; order Rodentia; family Aplodontiidae; genus Aplodontia; species Aplodontia rufa. The sequence goes on from PVKS010000423.1 coordinate 85,097, forward strand.
GCTAAGGTGGAGAATAGGGAAACACACACAAACTCCTTCAGAGACAATGAGACTAAATAGTTACACACCCACAAGCTGGTGACAATAAGAGGAGGAGAGCGCACACACAGAAGTATAGCCAATGAAGGAAGGAGGGTGAGAGGTACTGTAGAGGAACAGATGGAGAAAAGACCGAAAGGAAGGGAGAGGGTGGCAGAGGCCCAGAGGCAACCAGACAGAAAAGGAAGAGACAGAAGAGGCTGCAGTTCCTCAACCCGGTCCTCACGAGACCCAGCAGCAATTTCTTTCCGCAGTTTCCAAGGTATCTATTCCTATATCTTTACGATAAACACCCTTTTCTAGAGCAACATGAAGAAGACTGGTGGATTATTATAATTTTAAAGCCAAATTATGTGATTCAAAAAGAGGTACAGTAGGGGCTGGAGCGGTGGCTCGGCGGTTACGGCGCTTACCCACCATGTGCAGGTATACGGGTTCAAACCCCAGCACCCAACTAGGTGTCAAAGCAACAGAAGCCATGTGAAAAACTCAATAAAAATTGGTTCTCTCTGTGTCTCTCGGTCCTTCTCTCTTTAAAAAAAGAGGTTCAGTAGCAAATGCCTGTAATCCTAGCAACTAGGAGGCTGAGTCAGAAGGACTTTGCAAGCCTCAGAGACTTCACAGGATCCTGTCTCAAAACAAAAACTGGCTGGGGATGTGACTCAGTGGTTAAACACTGCTGGGTCCAATACTTGGCACAAAATAATTAAATAAACAAATACATAAATACATAAGAGTAAAAAACCTTAAAAAGAAAAAGAAATGCAGATTGCTCAGAGTTAAAGTTCCCTTAGGTTCAATCCCCACTACCAAAACAAACAAAAAAAGTTGCGTTCCAGAAATTTGTAATTAATGGGATTTTTAAAAGTTCACCAAGTTGATGATACGCATACACAAACAGGAGAACCACTAACTGAAGTAGAAAAGGTGAATGGCTGACAGCCTGAGATATGGAACAAAAAACTATTTTACTTCATTAACAAGTATGACTACTCAGAAATAAATTAATGTACCTCATGAAAACATTTTCAAAATAATTATATTTATTTGCTCTATCTACATTATCAACATCTCTTTTGATAGCAAACATCTACTTACTATCTTTGTTCCAAGCTACTCCTTGCATTTGAGAGCTATCTTTAATACAGTGGGAACTTTAGGGCACTGGTATCCTGCTGCTCTGAGTTTAGTAAAGACAAGTAGAGTTTTTTGAAAAAGCACCATTTATGAAATAAGCCTCATAACAAATGCTCAAAACAAAAACCTGCACAAGGAGACAAGGAAAAGCAATCAGGGCACTAACTCTACTGTCTCTCTCTTTAAAATGATGTGGACTTTGCAGATGCTGAATTTGGGTCAAGAGCCATAGAGTCCAATACCTATAAAGACAGGAGACTCTCAATGAGAATTTTCCAGAATGACAACATAAGCAAAGCCACAGCAAAAATTTGGCTTCTTTCTCAATTACAGAAGAACCTGTCTACCTAAAGATAGCTGGCAGCAGTATACTCCAATGGGAAAAAGAAACGAGGAAAAAAATCAGGTAGAAATACAATGAACCTTCTCTCTAGGTAGCATGTTCCTTACCTAGTTCTGTACCCTTACCTAAGTAAACTGGTAAAAAAACAGAGCATGGGTTTTTGCCCCTCCATAACCTTCATGCCACAGCTGATAACAAACACAGAACTACTGCAAAGATCCTAAAGCCACTAGGGGTAGTACTGGGAAGACTAAGAGCAGAAAGAGGGAACTGGCCTGAGACCTTGTTCAGCAGCCTGGGGCAGGGCACAGGGCTTGAGATAGAGGGAGAGTCTTCAGGACAATCTTGAACTTGTGCCAGAAAAGCCCCAGGCATCATGAGACAGCTGCACAGATTTTGGATGTGGAACACAGTAATAAGCACAGAACTGGGAATCTCAATGAGTCCATTCTGCAAAAAAGTGACGACAGAATCAGAGACTATTAGGCAAAGCATCTTTTACAGATATCAAAAGCTTTGAAGAGGGAAAGGATGATAAAAGGAACAAATGGGTTTGGAAAAGCTCTGCTCTTAGCTCACTGTTAAGATATACAGTCAGTAAAAACGAGACTACGCTAGGTTAGTTTTGTTTTGCTTTTCCTGTCATTAACTATTTTAAATGTTCCCCACTACAGTCACGTCCTTGAAAGTTGATGATTTATGTAAGCTAGTACATATATATATATATATATTTTACAAAACACTGAATGGTACATAAAAAATCCTTTCCTCCTGAAGCTTGCATTTAAAAGATTCATGTGTTATCTGGCTGAGTAGATGAGGTGACTTACAACTAAGAAACCAAGTTAAAGTATAATGAACACGTTGAGACCATTAACTTAAATGTGTTAAAATAATGAACTTTTTACTTCAGACAAGTTTTGTTTGGAGGGAGGAGGGAGGCAGGAGAAGACTGTTGGATTCGGACCCAACATAAGTTGAAACAAACTGTGTTAGAGAATTGACATCAAACAGCTCTCCTCCAAGGCCAAAGACCATGGGAAATGATTTTCTGTGTATCCTTTATTCTCTTGCATCAACTTGGAATCTGGGCTTAAGGTTAAGATTCTTTTAAGGCTTCCGAAAAAAACAGAAGCTAGTGATCCTTATTCATATCCCATCCTGTTTTAGTTTTGAGTAATGAAATAAGAATTTAAATGGATATAACACTGAGGAGAAGGGAAATCTATTACATGACAGAAAGAAGGGTTAATCATCAAAGCTTTCAATTTTCTGAGCACTGCGCACATGAGAAAAGAATGAGGTACCTCATACTAGGAGGGTATAACAGTTTGGGACATTCTACTAAGACCAGAAATGGATTCCCACAGAGGTTTCTGAGGTAATATGAAAAAGAACAGAGATTGGCCTGGAGAAAGAGCTGCTAGTGGTAAAAGGCAACAACTTCATTTATGAGAAAACAAAACATGATAAAAAGAAATATGAGGGGTTGGGGATTTAGCTCAGTGGCAGAGCGCTTGCCTAGCATGCGCAAGCCCCAAGTTCAGTCCTCAGCCCTAAAAAAAAAAAGAAAGAAAGAAAAAAGAAAAAAAGAAGTATGAACATAGAGCCAAAAAGAGTGGTGACACAACCATCCAGAATGGGTCCAGACAGGCTACAAATGGACTTGTGATTGTAGTCCTCAAATCAAACTCACTGGGAAAAGGAAATGAAAGCAGAATCAAAAAGGAGGAATACTTTCCTGGAAATCTTAGAAAGCTAGATAGAAATAGTGCATTGACGACTTGACTGGTCACACTGACTTTGCTCTAGTCCCTAACTATTATCACGGCCTTGCTGATGCTGGGTTTGGGTACAGAGCCAGGAAGGTTGATGTTTAGAGTATTTCTTTAAACAGAACAAATAAATTTATCACTGCCAGTGTTTCTAGGGAGTTAACAAAGCATGAGTGTAGGTGGGCAGGCAAATGGCAGTACGTTACACAAGCTATCTGTAAACAGAGGACAACAGGCAGCAACGGGCCACGTTGGCAACATGGGGCAAGAGAAAGGAATGAAGATATGGAACCTCTGCTTCAGTTCTGGGAAGGCACTTCACTTCCAACCATGTCTGCATGAACTGGAAATCAAAAATAGTTACTGCTTCCTGAAGGAATGAAAATAAATGTACAGAACAAACACTTACTTCTGTCCATCTTTCACAAAACCTTTTAAAGAGGATCCTCTATTAGTAGCGACTGCTTTTCCACCAAGACCAACTATGAGAGCTGTGAGTACCGCACTCTTCCCACCTAAAGAAAGAGGTGTAGAAGAAATCACATTCATTAAAGAAAAAGTGACCCCTACAAGCTGGTGCAAGATTTCAAAATGAATTAGTCTCACTCTGAAATAAAATGTGATAATTCAATTTTAATTTTCTTCCAGTGCCAAAGTAGCAAACTTTAAAGAGTTGCAAATATTATAAAATATTTAGCTGCCACTATTAGAAAAAAATTAGTATGTTTCAGAAATTAAATTTTGACTACTAATAAAGAAGTAGGAAGAATAATAGTGACACCTTTCCAATCTGAAACTCACTGTACTGTCGTGGCAATCAGCCTAATAAATGAATTTATCCCTCTACTTATATACACTTACTTTACATAATTTTAAATTACATTCTAAGTACAATCGTTTTTTCACAAATTCTCAGACATCAGAAACTATTTTTAACATCTCCCAAATATAAGTTCCACATGGACAGTAAAGTTTTGTCTCGCTCATTCAATGCTACACTCTCAGTTTCAGCACAAAAGAGACACCCATGTATCTGCTGAATGAATAAATGAACTTTAATATGGAAAAAATAGCAGAATCGTAAAGATGTTTTTATGTAATATTTTGACAACATTATCCCTAATTTGAGGACTCATTTTCCAGCTCTTTGAAGAGTATTCTTTTTATCCTAACAGATATAAAATATCACAAGTTCCAATTTCAAAATCTCCAAAAATTATTCAGAATATGGCAACCATTTTCTAAACTCCATGATAATCAACTCATCAGCCCATTACCTCCCACAATATATCTCAAATTAGCCAACACCAATGATTTAATTCAATTTAGTTCCTGGTATTTCTTTCAAGTTCCTATTCTAATTCTCTTACTTTTCTCTTATTACCAAATGCACTACCTCTACCACCTACATTATTTTCCCTTCTATTAATGTTTTATAAAATCATTGTTCCAAAGGTTTTTTCAAAGGAAAGAAAGAGGGGAAAAAAAAAAAAAACCCTAAGCTCAGGACCCAGGAGTCTTTCTTAACTTCTTATCCCATGTGACTTCTCTATAGGACTGACTGATCTCTTTTTCTATCCATGCCCTGCTCTTAAAAACCACTGCTTTCTTGAATGAATGATAGAACAGAGGGGAAAAAAAAAGGAAGACAACCAAAACTAACAGATCTTGGATCTACAAGTATCTCACCTCCTATGCCAGCACTATCACCAGGTGGGAGACTGTAACAAGTCTGCTCTCCTAGGCACTATTTCAGTGGAGCTATAAATGCCTGCCACCTTGCTGGCCTATCACAAGAGCTGCCTAAGTGGTCTTTCTGCCTCCTATGTTTCCCCCTTTCTAATCTATACTCCACAATGTGGACAATTTGTCTCAAAATTCTTGGCTGCATCATTTCTTTACTCTAAAAAGTTTAACTGAAAAAAAAAAAAAGTTTAACTGGCTCCCACTAACATCTGAATAAAACTCCAAGATCTTATGACTTTCAAGCATAGACTACAACATACCAGAGTCAGCTTTTGCCCCTTCCTATCATGTACTACCATACAAGGTTATTCATCATTCCCCATGTACATCTTCTATTCCTCCAAATATTTTGAGGACAAGCAATCTTTGCCAGAACATTTCACATTCTTCCCAAATGAAACCTAATGAATCTGTACTTTCAAGTACCACCACATATACTACCTCCTCATAAGTCTTCTTTGATTAGACCCAGCAAAGGCATAGCAACACATAATCTAGGGCAATCATAGACATGTTGGGCGGGAAGGGAGGAGGGAGAATAGGGAGGAATCTAGGGGGTAATTCTGATTTAAGAATATATGCATATCATATTGTTACTTTATATGCATTTATGATTGTACAATAACTCAACTCCTTAAAAAATTTTTTTAAAGTTTCTATTGGTCACAACAGTGAGAATTGTTTCTCTCATTTAGACTCCCAAGGCACTTTATTTGTGCTCTACAATATTTAGACAAGACACAGGATGCCTCATTAATAATGAGGTAACTTGTCCACTCTTCTATGGTATTGATTTCAAGGTAAACAGATTTTTAAAATATGTAGGAAACTTCTAGATGCAGTGGCCCATGGCTGTTTAAGTCTTAGCTACTCAGGAGGCTGAGGGAGGAGGATCCCTGGAACCCAAGGATTCCAAACAGGCCTGGACACAGTGAGAGACCAATTTCGACAAAACAAAACAAAACAAAACAAAAATGAACAAGAAATGTTTACCCCTACTGCTTAAATAATGTGTCTGAAGTTAGCCCAATATATTCTTAAAGTGCAGACTGATAATAAATACTGAGAATATTCATAACCAGAAAGTATTAGCAAAATATTTATCAGTAGAATGTTACCCCAGAAAGTGGAAAGTGAATGCATTCCCATCTCAAGTACTAGTCAGTCAAGATGGTAAAAGCACTTACTTCCATTGTTGCCAACAACAAAGTTGACATTAGAACCGAATTTAAAGGGTCCAAGCATTGAATGGCACATGAAGTTTCTTAGATGAATACTCTCAATTATTCCAACTTCTGCTGCAGTCTATTAATAAAATACAATGGGGAAAAAAGACAATAAATCTGTCTAATTCACTCATTATAACCATACAAGTATTTGTTAAAAGACTTGCAGTATTATCAATGAAAAAAGCTACAAGAGACTAGTAATTTCAACAAAGATGAAATAAAGGTGAATCTTTTTTTTTTTTTTAAAGAGTGGAACAGTGAGAGAGAGAAAGACCTAATCAATTTTATTTAGTTTTTATTGTGGCTTTCATTTGTCTGACACTTTGTTGTGTGTGTGGTGCTGGCATTTGAACCTATTTCCTTGCCCATGCCAGGCAAGCACCATAAGCACTGAGCTCCAACCCCTAAATGTGAATCTTTTGAGTCACCATTAATTCTAGAACCTTTAAATAAGTCTATCACGAAGTTAGTTAATACTGACAATACTGACATATTTGGTCAGATAATTTTTTATTGGCAAGGGGAATCTGTCCCATACATCAAGTTTTCATTTTATGGTTCAGATAGCTAGCATTAATACTCTAAGAACTCTTTACCTTGTCCTATATCCCAGAGTTTTCTTATAATTAATTTCTAAAAATCTCACAGCCTCATGTTTTACCATTACATCTGCTACCCTCTGATACTAATTTTTGTGTAAGGTAGGAGAATGAGGTCAAAGTTCATTTTTTTGCTATCAAATGTATAACTGATCCAGCACCTTTTTGTGGAAAAATCCTATTTTCCCTTCCACTGAACAAATGCTTTTACCTCTTTATGGAAAATAAATTCCCTATGATTCATGTAGGTCTATTTCTCTGTTCAGAATAGATCCTCTTCTGTTCCAGTGATTTATGTGTCTTTCCCAATACAAACAGCACTTGATCCTGAGCAATATAATAAGTCTTGACAGTGAGTAGACTGATCATCCCACTTTATTCTTTTTCAAAATTGCTTGCTATTCTAGTTCCTTCCCCCACATAAACTTTAAAATAAACTTGTCTACATCTACGAAAACTCTTGATGGGATTTTAATAGGAACTGAATTAAACTTATATATCATTTTGGAAAATTTCAAACTGACATTAGTAGGTTGAGTCTTCCAACCTATATGTCTGTTATTCATTTAGTCAGACCTTTGATTCATCAGCATTGCATAGTTTTTAGCATATAAATCCTATAAATATTATATTAGCTTTAGGCCTAAGTATTTCATTTTTCAAAACAATTTTTAGAGCAAGTAAAATTGAGAGAATGACGGAGATTCTCCTAAGCCCCTTTCCCTGTACATGCCTTCCCCATTATCAACACTCTCCACCACCACAGTGTTTAGGACATTTGATATGAGTAATATACCTACATTGACACATCACAATCACTCCTAGTCCATAGTTTATATCAGGGTTCATTCTTGATGTTGTATATTCTATGGGTTTGGAAAAATTAATAGTGATATATATTGACAATTATAATAGAATGCTTTCCCTGCCCTGAAAGTCCTCTGAGCTCCAATTCTCTTAACCAACAGCAACCACACACCTTTTTATTGTCTCCACAATTCTGTCTTTTCCAGAATGGAAAATTGAAATCATATACATATAGCATGAAGTCTTTCCAGACTGGCTTCTTTCGAATTAGAGTATGTATTTTCATTTCCTCCACGTATTTTCACGGTTAGATAGCTCATTTGATTTTACGGCAAAAAATACTCCTCTACCTAGATGTACTATGGCTTACTAATCCATTCACCTACAAAGAACAACTTCTTTTCTTCCACATTTTGGCAATTATCAATAAAATTGCTATAAAAATCTGTGAGCAGGTTTTCGTGTGGATATTATTTTTCAACTCCTCTGATTAAATACTAAGGTTCACAACTGCTGGACTGCATTGATATGTTCTGTAAAAACCTACAAAACCGTTTTCCAAAGTGGCTCTATTATTCTGCATTCCACAGCAATGAAGGAAAGCTCTTGTTGCTATTTACCATACCCTTGTCAGCATTCGGTGGTGATAGTGGTCTAGATTTTCATAATTCCAAATGTATATACTGGAATCTCATTTTAATTTGAATTTCCCTGAAACTTTTTTTCATGTTTTTAAATGATTTTATTGTATTCTGAATTTCACCATCTATGTGTTCAATGCCACTATATATAAAAATACAATTTTTGAAAGTGTTGATCTTATAACCTTGCACTTACTAGTTCTAAGTAGTCTTTTATAAATTCTTTGAGATTTTCTATGTAGACATACCATTGCAAATAGGGACTATTATTTTTTTCCTTTCCAACTTCCATATTTTGTTTCCTTTTCTTGCTTTATCTGACACTGCATACATCTCCCAGCACAATGTTGAGTAAGAGTGATAAGAACAGATATTCTTATCTTATTGCTGATCTTCAGGGAAAAGTATCCAATGTTTCACCACTAAGTATGTTAGTTGAAACTTTTTTTCTCAATGCTCCTTATCATGTTGAGGAACTTACTTCTATTCCTGTTTTTCTAAGTTTTAATTATGCAGGGGTGTTTAGTTATGTCAAATACTTCTGCTACACTGAATGCTATAGTTAAAATCTTTGTCTTCTTTAACTTATAAGACGTTGTGAATCACCCTAGCTGATTTTCTCATACTGAACCAGGCTTGCACACTTACAAGAAACCCATTTGATCATAATGCATTTTTCTTACATATTTTAAATTTTATAATTCTATTTTCTAGTATTTTGTTAAAATTCTGCATCCATACACATGAGGTAAATGCATATGTGGCTTGCTTTTTTGGTTCTTCTTTGTCTAGTTTTAGTATCAAGATAATGAGTTGAAAAGTATCCCCTGCTCTTCTATATTCTGAAAAAGATTATGTAGAATCCATGTTAATTCCTCCCTAAATACTTGCTACACTTCTCCAATGAAACCAACTGGGTATGGAGATTTCTTTTTCTTTCATTTTTTTTTTAGGGGAGTGTTAAAATATGAATGAAGTTTTCATAATAGAGTTATGCAAATGGTCTCTTCAACACTAGCTGAGGTGTGGCTGCTTCTGCTTTCCAAGGAATTGGTCTACTTCGCCTGAATTTTCAGATTATCAGAACTGTTAAATGTGTTTCCTTATCCTTTGGATGTCTACAGGTATGCAGTCATAGGCCCAATTTCATCCCTGATGTTGGCAATTTTTGTCTTTTCTTTTTCCCTTTGTTGGTTTTAATAGAAGTTCAATTTTATTCATCTTATTTCATTATCTTCCATATTAATTTTTCTAATAATCAACACAAATTTAAAAAGTCAGAAAAAAATTATTTTACCTTGGCTCCTTAAAAATATTACTACTTTTTCTAATTACAAATTATCATGGAATATGGACACAAAACAGACATGAGAAATAAACCAATCAAAAAACATAATTTTGCACTTACCAAAGTAGAGGTACCATTAGTAAATGAAACTGTACATTCATCTTCATCACCATCTTTATCAAAATCCTCCAATTCTTCTTGTCTTGGTCTTTTGGCATTTTCAGGAGAGACAAAATTTTCTTCTTTTCTTTTGGCCATCAGGTCTGAACAAATAGTTATAATAACAATGAAATAAATCAAGTACAGCATCCATGTGATTATCTGATAAACACTAAACAAAATCAATCACACAAAGCTTATTAAATCTTAAGTACCATGTCCAACTCTTTGTACTTTAAAAATTAAGTAAATTTAAGTCCTCTATCCACTCTGTATATGAAATGGGACATAAGTCCAAAAAGAAAAAGAAAAAAAAAAAGCTGTAAAAGGCAGGAAACATTTTCCCTAGAGCCTCTAGAAAAGACATCTATGCTGACATGTATAAACTGGAAAGACCAGAGTAGGACTTGTGCCTCCCAAGTTGGTAAGACAATAAATTTTTGGTGGCTTCAAAAACAACTGCATCCTCTATGTAAGATGATGTTACTACGGAATTATTCATGGCAAGATTTTATCAACGTGTGCCTATATTAATGTTTTTACTCCTAAACTCACAAAAGGTAAAACCATTTTATTTGTGAAACTACAGTTTCTGGTTTCCTGCATCCATCTACTAATGGAGATGGTACAGTGACTCCAAAATTATTCAAGAGCAAAAACTGAATTCTTAACAACTTATAAAGAGCAAATCAGATAAAACTTTTGATTTTTAAATAACTTTTCCAAAGAAGCATATTTTGAAGCAGTGTTGCCTAGCACTAGCAGTTTCCCTAACCATTCACTAAGAGTCCATGTTGACTGTCTTTTTTGTCAGTATACTATTAAATGTAAACCAAGAAAATTAATATTTTTAAATGTATACAAGATTTTCGCTAAAAATATGAATACTGACCATCTAATCAAAGCTGACAGTCTGTGACTGAAATTAAACTTTATGACTGTTGCTCTCTTTAACACATTTAAGACTTAAAATGATAAGTACCTAAGAACTGATGAATATCTGGAGGGAAAAAAACCAATACATATAATCAAAAAATTTCTATGACATACAAGAAAAGAATATGAGGAACAATTCTAGGATCAATTCATTTTGATCCCTCAACACCAGGCCATGGCAATCTTGCCTGTACCTTGTACTTGACTCCCTTTTCACCCCTATCAACAGTAAATTGAGTAAGATTTCTCTTTTTTGGAGAACCTACAGAATGGGAGAAAATTTTTGCCTGCTACACCTCCGACAGAGGGCTAATATCCAGAATATACAAAGAACTCAAAAAACTGAATACCCAAACCACAAATAATCCAATCAATAAATGGGCTAGTGAACTGAATAGAAACTTCTCAACAAGGCAAATCCAAAAATCCCATAAATATGTAAGAAAAAGTTCTACAACACTAGCAATCAGAGAAATGCAAATCAAAACTTCATTCAGATTCCACCTCACTCCTGTCAGAGTGGCAAAAATGAAGAAACGAACAATAACAGATGCTGGAGGGGTTGTGGGGAGAAAGGAACACTATCATACTATTAGTGGGACTGCTAGCTTGAACAGTCACTCTGGAAAGCAGTGTGGAGACTCCTTAAAAAACTAGGGATGGAAGAATCTTTTGACCCAGCTATCACACTCCTGGGTATTTTCCCAAAAGAGTTAGAATTGGCATACTACAGAGACCCAGCTTCGTCAATGTTTATAGCAGCTCAATTTACTACAGCTAAACTTTGCAACCAACCCAGAAGCCCCTCACTGGATGAGTGGATTCAAAAACTGTGGTACATACAATGGAGTTCTACTCTGCCATTAGAAAAAATGATATCATGACATTTGCAGCCAAATGGATGGAGATGGAAAAAATTATACTGAGTGAAATATCTCAAACTCAAAGACTCAAGGGCTGAATGTTTTCTCTCATATGTGGAAGCTAGAATACAATCAGAGATAGACTAAGCTAATAATAACCTCAACATGGGTGAATTTTTACATGAGCAGAGGGAACCATGGCTATGACGCTGGGAGATAAAGGGAGAGGGGCAAGAAGGGGAGGAGGGGATTGGGGGAATATCAAGGCTGCTGGAGGGAGGGAGTAGGGGGTTATCGATCCATTTGGGAACCCTTGACGTAAATGAGAAGCCCAATTAACATGGGGGTAAAGTAGGGGAAACATAGGAACAGGGAGAACTCAAAGTGGGGAGATCATGAACTGGCATCAGCCTTGGCTTGGTTTGTCAACCCTAGCACCCACATACACAATGAAGTGTCAGAGCAATGAGAGAGTCACGTGAAAAACTCAATAAAAATTGATTCTCTCTGTCCCTCTCTCTCCCTATCCCTCTTTAAAAAAAAGAAGAAGAAGAAAACGTGTTTCTCTCTTTTGCATCTGGACTGAAATATTCCAGTCAGTCCTAATTAAGAGATGATAGCTCTATTTAATGATATAGGTACAAACATCAAGAAACCCAGTCTCTTTTTTTTTTTTTTTGAAAGAGATCAGTTTTATTTAGTTTTTCATTTGGTATTCATTGCTCCAACACTTTATTGTGTATGTGGTGCTGGAGTTTGAACCTGCATCCCTGTGCATGAAAGGCAAGTGTCAAAACCATTGAGCTACTGCTCAAGCCCCAAGAAACCCAGTCTTAAAGAGTACAAATGTTCTGGGAAGGGATGGAGCTCCTCCTGGAGTGGTGTTACTAAAAGAACACAGAGTAGACATACAGAAACAAAAGACCTTTTTTTTGGGGGGGGATGCAAGACAGAGAAGGAAAGCAAGAGAAACAGACTTTTTAGTCCATTACTCTCCAGTTATGACATTATCAATTATGCAGAAATATCAAATATGTGCATGTGTTTTGAGTAACTATCATTGTCAGGTCTTGACACTATTGACAAAGACAAATGATGTTTTATCATTATTATGAAAACAGTCTGACCTGTAGACCTCAAGGAAGTTTCATGGATCCCTGTGCTGTACTTTGCAAACTGCTACTGCCAAGAAGTACCATAGACCAGCCTATGACATAGTGCCATAAATGACAAAGCATAGCTAGTAAGCAATAGTTAGAGCACTGGGGATAACAGGGACCACAGCAAGACCTGTAAACTATATTTAAGAGTACAATGTACATTAGCTTCAACTTGTTGATAATTTAAATTTCTTAAAATACTATCAGGTCATTATTCTCAGCAACGTTTTCTTTTCTCTAACCCTTCTTTATTCCTTTCTCAAACACTGAGCAATAATTTACTTATTACACAAGGGCAGAGACACAATTACTTTTTGGTTTTCGCAACATTAAGTGCCCTTTTAGACACCACTTTTTAAAGATTGATACCTAATACATTATCTGACATCAGCTGACTGATTTTAGTATTTTATCATTAGAAAACAGCAAGCTAAATTGCAACAAGGGAGTAGCAATAGGCTGTGTGTGATGAACTTCTTCTAAAAATGTGAGAATCCATAACACATGGAAGACAGTATACTCGAACACCACATGATGACAATGTTTTAATTTGCTGTGCATAGCCTGTGATTTGCAGTTTGCAGTTAGGTTGCCAAGTTAACTTGCAATCTAACAGACACTGTGGATCCTACCTTTTAAAATAGGAATCACTTTGTAATTTAATAATGATGGATTTTAAAAAACAGATATGAATGTCCTGAGAGAGATTTTAAAAAGTAAATTTGTTCCAAACAGGCTAAAGAAACACATAAACAAATGCAAAAAAAAAAAAAATTAGTATCCTAGAATGCGCACAAAAAAAGGAAAAAGCTCCTCTGGGGAATTTCAGTATATAAAGTTCTACATTGTTTTAAGTATTTATTTACTCACAATTAAAAAATCTGAATTAAGTAAAATATCATTTCTCGCTTACAAGAAGCAAATCCCATCATAGCAGGGATAGTGAAGATCATCAATTAAAAAATAAGTTATAAAGAAAAATCAGTAACTAAAGGTTCATCATAACATGCAGATTCATACGAAATTTGAAAACAATCATATAAATTTTAACAGTATTATAAATTTCTAACTGCTAAATTTAAATAAATTCATACTTCCTACTAATACCAAGGTGGGGACTAACCATGGTGACAGACATAACAATTAGAATTGTCTAGTTCTATGACAGAATTAGAACTACCAGAGTTTTGTTTTGTTTTGGTACTTAATATAAAGAGCTGAACCCAGGGTGCTTTACTACATCCCCAATCCTTTTTATTTTTCATTCTCAGACAGAGTCTAAGTTGCTTAGGACCTCGTTAAACTGCTGAGGCAGAACTCAAATTTGTGATCCCCCTGACCCCTTAGCCTCCTGGGTCACTGGGATTATGGACATGCATCACAGTCAGGCAAAAATTATCAGGTTTTTATTAAATGCAAATTACTGCTTCTTCTGAATCTGCCCCAGATTGTGTTTATCTCATCCCCAATTCCACTCATTTCACCACAAAAGACATATTCATTCTACATTAAACAACCTCATATGTATATGTGTGTGTGTGGTTCATGCTAGGCAAGCACTCTACTACTGAACTACATCCTCAGCCCTCAACCTCATTTTTAATGTAATGAATTAATGAAGTGTATTGTTTGGAATATATTATGAAATCAAATGAGATTCACTAGATGATAAACAAGTATTGAAGTGTAAAATTTTGGGTCCATTCATCAAAAATTAAAGATAGCAAAACTGGGAATTACTATACAAAGCACAGGTAATAAAAAGTGAACACGCTGATCTGTATTTTGAAAATATCTCTATAATATAGTGCACAGAAGAAGAGTAAAAATAACTAGTTTCAGTGAGAAGAACTAGCAGGTGCAATTAGTTTCTAATCTTATAAAGGGCTGAACAAAACCCTTGGCCAGTATTAGAGATGAAAGGAGATGAAACCAAAGAAGATTTTTAAAACTGGCTTTAATTGCAGATAAAGAGAATTTACATCTGTGGAATAGCTATGCTTTAGTTTGAGACTTTTTTTTTTTTTAATCTTCCACATTCTTCTAAGTAATGCTCTTATTTTACTAAGGGGAAGTTAAGGCTCAAAAAAAAAAACCTAAACTTAAGTAACCACAGCTTAGTTACAACTCATAAAGACTAATATACAGCTACAAACAAGCAGAGCCCATATCCAAATCCAGGTTTGTCAAACTGAAGTCAAACTCTCAATGTCCAGTTTCTTACTACCATAAACAACTGAGTTTAAATAACAGTTTATTCAGAGGCAATGAAACAGGCTATTAATCTGCTCTTTATTTCTTCTCTATCCTTCATTAAAACTACAAAAATAATTCTATTATGATATACCACTCATGACAATTAAAGTAACCAAAACTTTGGGCTTGCTTTGTAAGATTTCAGTTTGTGTTTCATCCTTTCACTTAATACTAAATATCATTATAAGTAGACAGCAGGTTTGTTGAGGAGGGAGGATAAATAACAGATTTGTTTTGTTTGAAAACAGTTTGAAATGCTCTTAGGATACTGATAGTTCAAAGGTAGTAAAATATATTCTGCAGAGGTAGATTTGGGAGTGCAGGGAAGAAAACTACAGAAAGTGTGAATTTGGTGAGGAAGGAAAGCATGTAGAGTGAGAAAAGATGCAACTCATTCAATCAAAAATTCGCTCATTAATAGAGTGAAAGTAACCATACTTGACCCTCTGTTAGCTGGATTTAAGGATTTGTGTATACAAAAGTAAAGCACTGAATTACATCCTAAATGTGCTTTTATGGTAATTTTAGTTACTTATTAATTCCTGAAAGTAAATCAAATACTTTGGGGAAGGGAATGCTGTAGATTGAACCCAAAGGCTCAGGCATGCTAAGTAAACATGCTACCAATGAGCTACAACCCCAGACAGCCAAGTACACTTTGGTTAAAACTCTTTGTTATAAAAGTGACAGTCAAGCTGGCACAATGGCACATGCCTATAATCTCAGCAACTTGGGAGGCTGAGGCAGGAGGATTGCAAGTTCAAAGCCAGCCTCAGCAACTTGGCAAGACGCTGTCTCAAAATAAAATATAAAAAAGGCTGAGGAAGTGGCTCAGTTAAGCATCCCTGGGTTCAACTCCACACACCCCCACACACACAGGCTCACCAAAAAAAAGAAAAAAAAAAAGTCAAGATTTAGGCAGGTTTTACATAAAATTCAGAAGACCAGGAGGAAAATAAACCTTTGAGGAATAAAACTTGTTTGTCGCTGTAACAATTTTAACATGCCCCTTACATTTACTTTTTGCCAGACTCAATACTCCACGTTTTATATTAATTATAGCTATTAATTGTAGCTAATAACTTTGCCCCCCCCCACCGGGATATTTAAGAATCCTGAGCTACAAACCGATACACAAGGTGGTACACATCTGCCCAAAGTCATACAAATTTGTTTGTCTCAAACAAAAGCATGTTTTTAAGCAACATACTACCAGTCTCCAAAATTCTGTACTTGCACTCATCTAGCAAATTTTGAAAATACATTCCAACATTAAAAAACATCTGAATACTTCACTTCGTAAGAAAATGAGATAAAGTAGAAGTTCTCATATATTCCCTCCCACCGTACATTATAAAAGCCGACACAGCAGCTAATTCCTTTGACGACACATTACCGAATACCTGGTCCTTTAGACATTGGCAAAAGGACCACTAAACATGCCCTGAGCAATAAAAACTCCCGTAAGTTCTGTTTCCAAGTTTTAAATATCAAACAGTTGATTGATCTTTCTAGGAATCATCACAAAATTATGCCAAGCCCTACAACTCCCTCAGCCCTTTCTCTACCCTCGGGTCCTGTTTCTTGCAATTCCCAACCGGGATTCTTCTCCAGTTAATTTCCCCAAGACGTTAGGGAAAAGAAATGCCATCACGCAACCTTCAAACGCAATCTGTCTGGGTGATAAGCAGGCAAGACTGGGACTACGATGCTTTAAACACAGTCAAGCCGCAGCCTGCTGGGTCCCACGGACTCGAGAGGCGAACCCCGCTCGCTCGGGACCTCGTCCGGGAGCGCGTCGCCCGGGCCGCCCCGGGACGCGGAGGGCGGGCCCGGCGCAAAGAGCCAAGTTTCCCGCGGCGGCGACCTGCGCCCCGCGGAGAGGGCGCCGAGCTCCACCGCGCGCGCGGGGAAGCCGCCGCGCCGTCTGCGGCCGCGGGTGAACCCGGGACCCCACGACCCTGAGATCCCCGCGTGGGCCAGGGGGCCAGGGAAGGGGGTCGGGTCCCGGAGCCGGGTACAGCGCAGCGCGCGCCCTACCGTACCTCCAGAGAAATCTCCCAAAGGGTCCCGACCGGCGGGGCTGTCGCGGTGCGACCGGGCTTGAATGCCACCGTGAGGGCGTCGCGGCCTCAGCTGGCCGCCGTTGGCCCGCCGAGAACCGCGCGCCGGCCGCAGAAGGCAGTAGCTCCGCCGCCCCGGCGCCCACCGCGGGACGTTCCGCGCCTGCGCCCGCCCCCCGTGTCCCCCACGGACTCCTCCCGCGCCTGCGCGCTTCAGGGTTTCGCGCCACTCGACTCCAGGGGGGGCCGGAAGTGCCTGCGGGCGGGCGGAGGAAGCTGGTAGGCACGCGCCGCTCGGAGCCCGCGGGCCGGGCGGGCTGTTGGCCTAAGTGAAAGGGAAGATCCCCGCAAGTGCCGGGCAACAGGTCCACGCATGCGTCCGCGGGCCGGCTGGGGGCCGGGAAGAGACCGCCCTGGGCGACCCGGGCCGGGAACAGGAACCGGCCATTGTCCGGAAGAGGCGGGCCTGCGGGCTCGGCGCGGAATTCGGAAGTGCTCGCCGCCATGCCCGCCCGGGCTGCAGCGCCGATCTTTGCTTTAGAAAGGAACGGGGACTTTGTTTTTCTTTTTAAGAACATTCAGGACCGTGGGCGCAGCCGTAGTTAGGCTTCAGGCCAGACTGGTAGATGACGAAAGGCTTCTTCCAAACCGAGGAGGAAGGGTTGTCCGGGTAAGTCCCACGGGACGGTGGAGAGGCAGTCCCTAGGCCTTGGGCCGGTTCTTTTCAAAAACCGGGCTAGGGGCGAGCTCTGAGGTCGCGGCCCCGTCGCGCCCGCCACAGCCTCGCCACCTCCCAAGCGGCTTCCGCGGCACCCCTTGAACGAAGTGTACGGAAAACGCGAGCCAAGCCTCCCGGCCGCCACCAGACCCGTGCTTGTTGCCGGCAGCTGGGCTCCGGGCCTGCTCCAGCGAAGCCGCCGGGTCCCTCCTGAACTTGCCCTGCCTCGTTCGAGGCTGTGCGGACGAACCTGCCCGCCTGCCTGTGCGCTCGCTCGGGGCTCTCGTGTACTATAGCTGGAAAACAAGTTAGGTTTTACAATCACAGAAGGCCTGGCGGCTGTGTACTCACAGATTTCCGCCGTCCACGTCCCGCCCCCCGCGCCAGTGTGGAGTGGATGACATCGATAAAGGTCGCTCCGATGAGTTCCTTGGCTTAGCTTTCCGCTCATTTCTCAACCCGAGGTCGGTCTAACGCTTCAGTCCTTACACAATCCTTGGCGTGAATACGCAGAACTAGTCGAATAACCTCCTTTCCGAACCCAAAATCTTCCCTTCCAGATCGGGGAAAAGAATGGCATTTACCACCACTCTACCTCCATCCGATTTCCAAAGTCACTTTTCACTTATGAAAGTAAATCTATGTTGTGTTCTTTGCCTTGAATCAATGTAAATTATATACATAGTCAAAATAGGACAAGTGTCGGGCCATGTTGGTCCCGTATGGTAACTAGGGGAAACATTCTTGGAAGCCCCCTCTTAGAAGTTAACTTCCTTCGGGAAACCTACCTTGATGCCCAACACTCGGTAGGGTACTTCTTTCCTGTTCATTCCAGTGTCTTGCTGTCCTTACCTTTGTGCATGTAATGGTCACATTGTGATATTGCCCCCCCCCCTTTTTTTAATCTGCAGTATCACCCTACCAAGGTCCTTAAATGCAGAACTTGATCTTTGTACTTATGGCACCTAGAAGCATTCCTGGTTAATAGTAGACACATTAAATTTGCATTGATAAGTCAAGTCTGGGTTAGAGTAAGCCTCAAAGCTTAGACTAAATTAATATAAAAGTAAAAGGGAAAAAATGATTTTAAAAATCAGCATTATTTAGTGAAATATGTGATAAATCCCATACAACACAATCTTGCACTGAAATGAAGTTTACACCATTTTAACAATCTTTATATGAAAATATACTCATCTGAATGGATTTGAGAAATTTAAGTATTCCCTGACTCTTTGTTAAAATAACTTGGATTTTTTGCTTCAGGTTGAAATAAATTAGAAAACTTTCTTTAATAAAATGAATGTTTTTGCATAAATCAAACTACTGACCTTTTTGTGTTCTTTAAATTTGATTCATTAGTGGAATTAGCAAGGTTCTGCGTTTTTCTCACATCATTCAGTTTTATAATTAATCAATAAAAGCTTATTAGCCTTTAAAGAAGTTTTAGGAGGATAAATTGATTTATGGGTACCATATGGTTACATCAAAGGATTTGTTTTTGTTTTAACTTGAAGTTAAAACAAAACTTTAAGTAGAAATTTATGTTCTTTCTACCAAGCAATAATTTCTGAAGTAGAACAAATTTTTTTAATTCAAACTACAAGAATTAGTCATGAGATACAAAGGTTATTAGAAAATTATAATTCACAGCTAGTTCAATAACTCTCATTTTGGAGAAAGGTTAAATGTCTTCTCCAAGGTCATACAGCTAATCACTGTGGTTTATCCAAGGCCAAAATCCTAGGATTTTTATATTCCAAGTCCAGTGCTCTTTTTATTAAACTAAATAAATTGAAATTATTCACAAGATATAAAGCTGTTTGCTAACTATTCTGACTTTGATACACATAAGTAAGCTAAATAAAATGAAGCCATTCATAGTTTATAAAGTTATTTGCTGTAGGTTGTTCTAACTTGTTGGTTCACTCATTTTTGGGTCACAACTATTAAGAATTATGAATATGTTAGGAGACTCATATGTAATATGTACTGTATGATCAGGTTTGACATCAGTCAAGTCATATAACAAAAGATTTGAGTAGGGACTCAGCAAATTGCACACCACAAAAATTTCAAATTTCACTGTTAAAAATTAAAAAACAAGACAATTCTACAGTCTTTCATGGATTTAATAGGTGATATATTTATAAAATTTTGCTTGATGCTGAACTGTTCTTAGGTAACCGGTCATGTTGATTATGACCTCAGATAAGAAGAATCTGTTCTTTTAGTGTAGTTCATTATCTTAAAAACTGTTGCCTTCTGGTCCTTTTTGGAATTTCATATGTTTTTAGTGTCTTAATCATTAATGAATAGCAACACTTCAGATAAATGATTGGAACGTGATGAGTGGAAGCAGTAGATTGAAATTTTCAAGTAACTGCATTCTCAATATAAGTTGTACTTTTTCGTAAAACATATTTCATGCCATTTTTCCCTTTCAGAGTTCAGATATTTTAATCTGCTTTTATGAGCAGTGTTGAAAGAAATCGTGTTTTTAAACTTAGGTTTAATTCTAAAATACTGTTTTTAACAATGTTTTACATTTAGTATACAGTAATTTCACATTAATCTCTTTTGTACTTTATAACTGTCTAAAAATAGCCACTATAAATGAAGAAAATTAACTTGTGACATTAAGACTCACCCATGAGGACATTCACTGTCCATTACCAGACAGATGATGATCTAGGTTTGTAAACATGATCGATCTAGCTCCTGTGTGGTTATAGAGGATAGTGAAAAGGGGAAGCATGGAGGCTAGTCCCTAGGAGATTGACACATGTAGGCAAAATTGGGGGGACATCATTAGAAATGGGTTAGAACATTTTGGAGGTGGAGGACTTACAGATCGATTGTGGGGGACAAAGAGAAGAGTCAAGAATGATTGCTACATTTAGGGCCTAAGTAGGTGGGTATTCGGCAAAGAGTAGGGATGAAACAATTTTGAGAAGAGGTCATGGTGGAATCTAGAGTTAAGTATTATGCATCTATGGGACAATCAGGCCAGTCAGGAGCTCAGGGAACATTTGAAATGATGTGGGATTAATATTAGAGAAGGTCAGGACATTCTCATCTTACCCCCAATCCTTTAAATATTGTTGTTTAGCATCGTTGTAGTCTGTAGTGTTTAGCTGAAAGTATGAATGCTATTAAATCTTGTAATAATTCAAGAAAGTGTAGTACAAAATCAATGATAAATTTCTAATGGAAAAAAAAAAAGATTCGTTGGGATGTGTCATAAAAAGAAGATAGCTGGGCCTAGAGTGGTGGCTTGGCGGCTACCGCGCCTGCCTGGCATGCTCAAATAGGTGAGTTCAAACCCCAGCACTATGTACACAACAAAGTCTCAGAGCAACAACGGCCACATGAAAAACTAAATAAAATTGATTCTCTCTTTCTTTCTCTCTCACTGTCCCTCTCTCCTTAAAAAAAAAAAAAAAAAAAGCAACAATTAAAAAAAAAAGATAGCTCCTGTAATAATGTCCCCTTGATAACTGTTATTTAGGGAAGAAAGTGAAAAACTAACATATCCCACAATAGGAATTAATTGCTTATAAAAGAAATGGGCCTTAAAAGATTTTCAAATCCATTTCTGTAGATGTATGGGGGACTGTGGGTTAAGTACCAAAGTGGTTTAAGCCTTTGAGATGGATTAAAGAATATGGTAATCAAGAGGACTGACAGACATTTTTCTAGAAAACGTTGCATAACTAAGGGAGAATGGGGAAGAGATATGCATAGGAATGGGGAAGAGTATGCATAGGAGCTTAAGTTTTACTTTTTAGAAACCAACAGATAATTCTATTATATAGTGTTTTTTATGAGCAATGCTATAGTGAATATTGCCATATGTCAATCTTTACACACCTACAAGCATATCTTAAAATAGATAACCTAGAAGAGGTATGGCTAAATCTGAATATGCTTGCATATAATTTTTTTTTTTTTTAAAGAGAGGGAGAGGCACAGTGAGAGAGGGAGAGAATCAATTTAGTTTTTCATGTGGCCTTCGTTGCTTCAACACTTCGCTGTGTATGTGGTGCTGGGGTTCGAACTTGCATCCTTCCTTGCTCATGCCAGGCAAGCGCCACAACCACCAAGCCACTGTTCTAGCCCCTTGCATATAAATTTTGACTGCTAGAGTCGAGGTTACATTTAGAAGAAATAGGATAGTTAAGATAATGTTCCTCCAGAAAGGAATTACCATTTCCATCAGTATCAGTATATTCTAGTATCCACTGTGAGTCATAAAGCAAAATTCTCAGCAAGAACTTCCCTCTTGAACTTTCTTAGTTTAATGTGTTCTGATGGCTAATACTTTAAAAGTATTATTTCACTTCATCATAATGTTTTAGAGAATATATTTGCTCTTACTCTTTCCAGAATTAACCACAGCTTTTCACATTAACTCTGAATCTATGCTCCAGTGGAATATCTATGACCAATGGATTTTTTTAATGTAAACAGTATTGGCATTAGATCACCATTAACTACTGAATGCCTCTTTGTGTTTAAATCTGTATATTTTTCTTTGTAAACTTATTCGTGTATATTTGTGCACTTCTTCATACGAGGGCACAGAATAATAATCATAGTAACATGGCCACATGGTAAAATTCCGAAAATCAAGCTAAGTTCCAGATAGCAACACTTCCGACTTTTTTTTTGTATCTGTGTACAATTTGGGAAACTCTACTTTTAAAATGGACTGTTAAAGATAATGCAGTGATTTTTAGTCACAAATTTTCCACATGCAAGTGATAATCTTTTGACGATGTATTTTTGTCTCCTACCTTTTTGTTTTTGGACTAAATTAAGATTATTATTTAAAGGAATATAATCTGGATTGTCATCATCAGACTTAATCTTCATTGCAAATGCTACATAACATCTTCATCAGATAATAACAAAGAAAAAGAACTGATGTAGATGTTTAGAAAGGAAAAGTTGGCCTACAGAAAAATGCCAAAGCATGAAACATCAGAGATTAAAGGGATTTTGTGTTTAAAATGTCCTATACTGTACATAGAAAATTGTTTTGCATTAGTTTCTTTGGATAGTAGAACTATTGGTGACTTAAACCCTTTTTTCCCCCCCACTTTAAATTTTGTTTAACTTTTCCCACAGTGGGAATCCCAGCAACTCTAGGGTCTGAGGCAGAAGGACCAAGTTCCAGGCCAAACTCCTCAACTTAGTGAGACCCTATCCAAAATGAAAAGTAGTGGGGATGTAGCTCAGTGTTATTAGAGCACTTGATGAGTTCAATTCCCAGTGCTAGAAAAAAAATCCCTTTCTAAAAAGATAACTCCATATTTCTCCAACTCTTCATCTTCTCCCTCCATTATCGAAATTTCCCTCGTTAATCCCCCCACACTTTTTTGCCTTTAGTGTTTGCCTCCTGTTTCTATGCTTGCTTGCTTGCTTTTTGTTTTACCTCATGATGGAGGACTAGTCCCTTTCTCGTTTTACAATATCTCTGCGTTTTCTACCCATCTCTGCATTTGTAAGCTTCTGTTATTACCTGGAACAAAGCCAGCTGACGAATTTTAATATTTCATGTGTTCTTGATTCATTTCAAAAAACTGACTAGTGAAAGAAATGAAGATAATATTCTATACATTTTCCAGAACTAGCTCAAAATATAGTTTTAATTCCTTTTCTGAATTTCTGCTTCCGTTAATTTTTTTTGCAAAGTATATTTCAAATAGCCATCAATGATCAACAGAATGGGAGTGAATGATTTATGGCAAATTTTGGAGCCTGTTAAGCAACACATCCACTTGCAGAGTCTTAGTGGGAAGACCATTGCAGTTGATTTGAGTCTCTGGGTATGTGAGGCACAAACAGTCAAAAAAATGATTGGAACCGTCCTGAAGCCACACCTCAGGTAAAGTAAAAGTTCATAGAGTGTAAATGTGTAAATTGGCTTGGTATATGGGGTTTGTTAAATCTTGTTCTTTTGTATGTTGAGATTTTAAAATATATTTAAGCATGTCTAAATATGCCATTTTTATACTAATGACTCACAGATTTGTCCTGAGCTTCAGACTCACATATCTGTCTCCTACTTAACCTACACTGTAGGATGTTTTAATTGCTAAAAGTCAGAATTTTGTGAGCCATTCTCCCCATTTTACCTCTCACATCCAATCCATGAGTAAATTTTGCCAGTTCTATTTCTAAAATTAATATTCTGTGTTCACAAACTTCTCTCAGTGCCCAGAGACACCACCTCAGTCTATGCCAACTCCTCTCATCTGTATAGCTAAAATAACATCTTCATTGATTTTCCTTCCTCTGCTGTTGGTCTCGTCCTGCAAACCATTTTCCACTAGCAAAGAGAATTCTAATAAATCTCTTTCACATAAAAACATTCATTAGTTCCCTACCCTATATAAAATAAGTCTTAGTAGTTAAAATGTTATTGCATACAACATTTTTGGTACTAGTCTAATATTCTTCCCTTTGGGTTATACTGTTTTGAATTGCGCTGTCAATATATTATGGTTAATATATTACAAATTTATGTATTTCAGAAACTTATTTTTTCGTATCTCATATTTAACACAAATGGATGTAAAATTAGTGTTTGTTATGGAAGGGGAACCACCAAAGCTGAAAGCTGATGTCATGAGCAAGAGGAATCAGCTTCGGTATGGGCTTTCTGGAAAAGCATGGTCACAGAAAACAGGGAGATCACATTTTAAGTCAGTCTTAAGAGAGGTGAGCATTCAGATTTGATTTAATAATCATGACTGGAATTGAAGAGTATGTTTTACTCTAATAAAATTTGTGAACTTTAATAATCGTTAACTATGCCATGATGAGACAACCAGTGTGTTTATTTTATTTTATTTTTTTAAAGAGATAAGGACAGTGAGATATAGACAGAGAATTGAATTTTTTTATTCAGTTTTTCACATGGCTTTCGTTGCTCTGACAGTTGTGTACGTGGGTGCTGGGGTTTAAACCCGTGTACTCGTGTGCCAGGCAAGCAATGTAACCACCAAGCCACCGAGCCACAGCTCCAGCCCAAGACCAGTGTGTTTAGACGAAAGGGTGTGTATTTTAGAGTGAAACTGACCTGAGTTCAAGCCTGGCACTTGTATTTAGAAATTCTGAGAAATTAGAGAAAATGTATCTAAGGTATCTAATATAAAGTAGGATTTTGAGCTTTTTTTTTTTTTTTAGTAGAGGAAGAGATAATCAAATTTATTTATTTTTCCATCTGGCCTTTGTTTCTCTGACACTTGGTTGTGTGTCTGGAGCTGGATTCGAAGCCAGGTCCTTGCTCATGGCAAGCAAGCACTCAAAATGCTGAGCCACTGCTCTAGTCCTTGAGTATCTTTTATAGCATCTTCAGCACTTGAAGAATTCCCAGAACACATGAGACCTCACAAATTCATACTTTTTTGATTGAAGATTCATAATGGTACATATGCAGAATACATTTGACTTCCCTTAAGGCTTGTAATTATATAAAGTAGTTATTGTTATTATTTATGTACTACTTATAACATTTAGTCTATATTTTTGTAAAAGTAAAGAAAGGTCAGGTGTGGTGGTACATGCCTATAATTCCAGCAGTTAGGAAGGCCACAGCAGGAGGCACAAGTTCTAAGCCAGCCTCAACAATTTAGTGAGACCCTGTCTCAAAGTGAAAAATAAAAGGACTGGGGATATAGCTCAAAGGTAAAGCATCCCTGGATTCAAACCCTAGTATTCCCTACCAAAAATGTTAAGAATGTACCTAAAGTATAATAGGAAGCTATTATTTTTGTCTCTTTTCAAATTATAATTTTAAGCAGTTGTAATAGTAAACAAATTTTTGTCATGAATTTTCATTTATGATACACATAGTTCCCTGTTGCATATTCTATGCAAAATCATAATTTGTAGTGCTTGTGTAACATGTATGAAGTTGTGAATCACTTGGTGTACACATTGTTTGCTTTGTGGTTGTTTTCTGTTATACATGAAATTATACATTTTTGTGCATGTGGCTTCTTTTTGTAATTTTGGATTTTAGGTAAAATTACCCAAAATAGAATTAATAGACCAAAGTTTTAGAATAATTTTACACCTCTTGCCACTTATTTTCTACCAGTATATATGTGAGATAAATCATTTTGGTGCACTAAGAAGAACACTGAAAGATTTGTCTTTACACTGTGCAAAAGCAAAGATTTCATTCGATATGTATCAGTCTTTTAATGATTAGGTTAAACAATTTTGAGTTTGCCTTTTAAGTAAGGTCATCAGGTTCTTTACTTCTCTCTCGAGGTATTAATTTTTTCTTCTGTTTAGATTCTTTTTATATTAAATACATAAACCATATATTTGCTTTGGATTTACTTCCGTTTTTCTTTTCACATTTGGTTAAAGATTGCATTTCTTTTAAAAGACATTGCATAAAATAAGTCATTTTTCTCCTATTCTGAATTTTTGTGTTTTCTATTCTTATGTGGTTTTCTAAAAAGTAGTTTTCAGGAGCTGGGGCAGTGGCCCAGCAGTTAAACGGTTCCTGCCTAGCATGTGTGAAGATGCAGATTCAAACTCCAGCACTGCATATGTAACTAAACCAATGAAAGCCACATGAAAAACTAGATAAAATTGATTCTCTCTTTTTCTCTCTCTCGTTGTCCCTTTTTAATAAACAAAAAAAAGAAAAAAGAAAAGTTTCAATTAATGAATATTCCCTCTTAATGACTGTCAGAAGAAAACATCTGTACTAGATTCTAAGTATTTTGGTGCTCTTGGGCCTTTTGTACCAGTTCAGTATTGCTTGTCTATTCATTTTCATATTTTTGTACTCCCAATTAGTAGGCCTAATTAGTAGGCCTAATCTTTCTAATCCACTGCCAACATTTAGGTATGAGTATGAAAAACACAAATTACTTGTCCTCCTACACCAACTCCCCCTACATGGTAGTTGGAAAAAATTCATGGGGTTGGAAAAAATTGCAGCCACCCTTGTCACTAAATCTATGCTGGTTCTTTGAAAAAAGTTGTAATGACAAATGCTGCAAGAAGCTGAAATGACTTTGCTTATTATGAAAGGGCACTTCTTAAGTAGGGTTAAGGTAGAAACAACACCTGTAACAACACTGTCTCCCTAAAATCTCCTGGCCAGAGTCCTGAGAAGTAATTTATTTTTCCAACATAGTACTTTGTCATTTTGCATCTTGTCAACCTCAGGTAACATCTGGCCAAAGTTTTTATTATGTAAAATAGAATAAATGTGATCAAAGTCACAGATGTTTGTTTTGGTAGTCCCTAAAAAGTACAAGTAAATAGCCTCTTTTTTCAGCATTCTCAATATTCCCCAATACAGAGAGAATAATATAGGACAAAAAAGATGAACTAGACCATATGACTAACTACAGTCCACTCAGCTTGGTAGCGTAACATAATCCAAAGAAAACTCACAGTGGGTGATTTGTGCATCACAAAACCATATAACCATCCTGCCCAGACACATATTTTCTTAGGAGGATACAACAACTGACCCCTGCATGGTTTCCTCACAGTATGAGATTTTCATTTTGTGAGAGGCAGGATGAGTAATAAAAGAAAAAACTTTAAATCATCAAGCTAAAGTTGTATACTAGTATCTTCCAAAAAGCTCATATTGGTTTGACCATCATGTGAGAAAAGTTATTGCAGTTTGACATGTGTGAAACTTCATGTGATCAGTTTTTATTAAAAACAATATTTTTGGAATCCAAAGATAAAAGCGTTGAACAAAAAACTGTAAAATATGGATTACTTTGTAAATTGACATTAAAAATCTTACTTTTTATGACAAGAAAATTTTAAATTAACACAAAGTAGCCTATCACCAATCTTAAACTGTTGGTCCATCTTATTTCATCTATGTCTCTACCAACTGCCCTGTATTACTTTAAAGCAAATGTTACCCTTAATTTTGTGTAATTCTCAGTATTTCAATGCCATTTTCTTAAAAAATAGCTTTTAAAAAATGAGAAAAAAATAACCACAATATGATTTTTATTATCACACCTAAAAGTTTAGCATTCTTAAGGCCATGAAGTAGTCAGTGTTCAAATTTCCAAGCATTTCTCAAACATAATTTTTAAAATACCTAAATTGCTAGTATTATAGTAACACTGAAAAAATTAGCAGTAAAAACATTTTTTAAGTTCTTGCACTTGCTTTTTGCTCAGTGTCTTGATATGCTAGAATGCCTAGGAATCCCCTGGGTTCAGGCTGCTGGGGAAGCAGAAGCCATGTGCGCTCACCTCAATGCCAGTGGTCAGGTAGATGGCTGCCTTACCAATGACGGCGATGCTTTCCTCTATGGGGCTCAGACTGTCTACAGGAATTTCACTATGAGTACAAAGGTACTTGTTTTCTTTCTTTGGTGTTTGTAAGTTAATTACCTTTTTTAAAAGGCTGATTTACTGAAATAATACATGTAAAATTCTTACTCTAATGCTTGGCAAATAGCACTTTCTAAATAAAATGTTTGCTGTTATTGAAAATATCCTTGCTATACATTTCAAGAAGCTAGAAAGAATTTTGAGATTTGTTTGCCATAAATAATGATAATGATAGCGTTTGAGGAAATAGGTGATTGATTCAAGTTAAGTATTGCACATTATATACATGCATCAAAGCAATACATAGTACCCCATGCATTTACAATTTTTGCTTCCTGTTTATCAATTTTAAAAATTTGCTGCCACATAACTCATTTTCTTAAAAATGTGGATTTCTCTACTAAAGGTTGGATTTGCTTCACATGGTTTCTGAGTTTCAATAAAATACCACAAAATTGGATGTGAAATGTATTGCTTTGACCCAACATTTACAGTTTCAGTATTTCATCCTCAAAATGATCTTCAAATATGCAAGGAGAAGTATATAAGGCAGGATATTTGTTGTCGCATTATTGATAATTACAAAAATATAGCCAGCAACCCAAATGTTCATTTATAGGGGACCAGTTAAATACTGTGAACAGTCATGATCTTCAGCAGGGAGTACTGCCAGTGGGCAGTTTGGTTGCAACAATTCAGTTAGGCAAGAGAGCCTTGAAAGACCAAGCAAGCTAAACCTCCTGCCAGACAATCCTGTTATCCCTCCCAAAATACTAAATAGTGTTGACAGCGAGAAACACTGCCTCATAGTCCATATGATCAAATGCTAAGCAGCCATTTAAAAGGTACGTACTATTGACATAAAAAATACCCAGGAAAATTATTAGGAGAAAATGTTGCAAAATAGTATTTTTATGTAATTCTACTTTTACATAAAAATGTAGTTAATAATAAATGTTATCATATATGTGTCGAAATGTTTTTTTGGAAGAATATACACCAAGTTACTAATAATAATTAACTTCAAGCCATATAATTACAGGGAAAGTTTATTTTCTATAATATATATTATATGTTGAATGTTTTTATATACCAGAGAGCAATAAAAAGGAAAAATTACTGTGGTTTATTTTTTAAAACTGTTTTTGAAACTATGACTTTATTTCAGTCTTTTGAAGTGTAAGATTCTATGAAGATTCTAATGTTCAGAATAATTTTGCTTTTTAAATTTTAGGAATAAATATTTCAAGGTAACTTTGACAAATTATTTTTTGTAATGTTGTTTAATGTGTAGCCATTTGCTGTTTGAAGTTTCAACTAAGTGTATACTTTCTTTAGGACCCTCATGTTGACTGTTACACAATGTCATCTATCAAGAGTAAACTAGGTTTGGATAGAGATGCTCTGGTTGGACTGGCAGTTCTTCTTGGCTGTGACTATCTTCCAAAGGCAAGCTAAATTCGTGTTCATTTACTTTCTAATGTGTCTTTTTGGTACCTTACTTTCTGTATTAATGCAAATAGAATCTGGTTACATTATTAAGAATCTAACTTGAAATATAATTCAATTCATTCATTAAAATTATTAGCTCTTCAGATGGTATTAAAAAGCTGACATGTGACACTTAATTATAAACCAGACTATAATAATAGATCAATGAGTAGTATCATACTTTGAATCTCAGTTAAACCTTTACTCTAGATGGAGAGATTCACATTTAAGTTTGACTACCCTTATAATGAAACAACGTAATTGCTCTTTTCCTGTATCATGCCAGTGCTCGCTTCTGTCAATGTTTTGACAGGTTTTTAGGTTTCAACATTCATTGTAGCTTTCCACTTGTACACTTGCTCAGTGTTACTACTGTTGCTAAGCAACATGCTATAGAGGTAAACCATTCATATTTCCATGCCACTTGCCACTCAGCTTTGTATTAGGTTTTGTTCAGGAAAGCATTTACATCTTATGATGCACAATATGGTACTCTGTAACAAATAAGTATAATAGGGTGAGTGATAAATTAAAAATTATAAGAATAACCCATTTTCTTAAATACAGTGCATAAAGATAAAAATGGTGCTGTAGATACTATATATTCACATCATAATGTTCCTACCAATCATCTCTTATCATGACAAATTCCTTATTACCTCTATTCCTAAGAAAAGTACAAAGAAGAATGGCATTATTATTTCTTTTTATTTGCACCTAAAAGAAAGGAAAAAATAGGATAGTAAAATAATTAACTCTTATTTCTAATTTATTTCTTCAGTGACTGTATATACAAGTCAGTGGCTTTCTTTAAACTGGTAAAAGAAAGCACAAATCATTATTTTCTTGTAATTTTCTTTTTGAAATAAAAGGCCCTTATTTTCCTCTATGTAATGATATCATAATTAAAATCTAGCAACAGCCCAATGTTGAATTCAACAAATTTGCTAACTTGAACTCATAGAAAACAATTTTAGATGTAATATTATTTACATTATACCTTCAATCTTTAGCTATTTTGATTTTCTGTATCCTTTGTAACCAAAGTTATCTCTTTTTGTTCTTAAATATTTTTAAGACAATATACAATCATGATTTGCTTTTAGAACAATTGTATTTAAATTTTAATATAAAAATGATGATGTTCAAAAATATCTAACAACTAATATGCCAAAGTTGTAGGGTATGGAGATGGAACTGACTCTGAGGTTGCCTCTGCTGTGCCGTGGACAAACTTTTTAGTAGGTGGATCCTGGTGTAGGTGGGATAGAGTCATTCAAATTACAGGATCAGGCAGACATTTGAGGTGCTTGGGCCATTTACTAAGCACTTTGGAAATATTTTAACACTGGCATTCTCTTTGTGCATAGTGACAAAATAGCAACCTTTCTTCTAAGGATATATTCATAAACTTTGATAGAAAGCAGGAACCAAATCACAAATTGTGATGTATATGTTATGTGTCTGATTTTTGTCCATCAGAAATTCACCTTTTAATTTTTCAATTTTTAATATTAAGAGTTAATTTGGGGGGCTGGAGTGATGGCTCGGCAGTTGTGGCGCTTGCCACAACTCAGTGCACGAGTACGTGAGTTTGAACTGCAGCACTACGTACATAACAAAGTGTCAGAGGAATGAAAGTCACATGAAAAAACTAAATAAAAATTGCTTCTCTTTCTCTCCCTCTCACTGTTCCCTTTTAAAAAAAAAAAATTAACAGACCTCTTCTTTTTTGATGTTTCTGGGTCTCTAAATATTTACAAATATAACATAAAAGTTAGCAAGAACTAAAATTACAAAAATAATTAACTTAGTAAATGAAAGCCCTCTAAAATCATGTCCCTTTCTGCCCTAAAATAAATACTAGTTTGGCATATAATCTCTCATTTTTTTATTTACATAGACTAATAAAATAATTGCTAAAATCCACATCACTGCATTGTCATGCAGCTTTGTTTCACACATAACACAAGGCAGCTTGCCTATTTTGTCTGTCATTACAGAGATACTGCTTTGCTTTTTATCAGGTGCCCCAGTCTTCCATTGAATGAACTTACTACTCTATATTTAGCCATTTCCTAATTATTAACATTTGAATTTTTTGTTCTGTTTTGTGACAGGGAGTCCCTGGAGTTGGAAAAGAGCAAGCATTGAAACTTATACAGATTTTGAAAGGGCAAAGTTTGCTTGAGAGGTGACTCATTTTTTCTTGCAACATTGGACTTTTATTCTTATTGAACTAAATAGTGATTATTACAGAAAAGGACTATGCCTTCCAAAAGAAGTTCTTTGTATTTTTAAATTGCTCTATTTTCATTTAAAATTAGTTTTATTAATTCTGAAGCTTTCCAATGGAAAAATGAGAATATATTTTTTTAAGCTATATAGTACTTTTTAGAATATTATTAGCTCACCATTTGAAATGCTTTTATTTATAATCATGGTCATTTTGCCACAGACTATTTTGTACTATTCTACTAAATAAAAATAAACATGATGTGAAAATAATTTATATTTAATACTTGATTATGTATGTACGTTCTGTACATGAAAGATCTGTGGCATGTTGTATATATTTAATAATAAACAACACAATGAAAATTTTTGGTCATCTGTCTTTTCTTCAGATACACATTTAGAAATACATTAATTCCAATTAATTTTGGCTCTGTAATTTGAGGATTCAAGACAATTAAGATACAGATTATAATGAAGTTTTAAAACTATGCTGTTTAAAAGCTTGATGAAAGTAGTAGTTTATAAATGTTAGCATTAATGACAATAAGTTGTAGAATAAATGAAAAAGAAAAGAACCAGGAACCAGGGAGAATTCAGTACAGTCTTGTCCGCAGTAAGCTGAGCTGGATGGTGAGTGCCTGAGAAGGAATGCTCAGTGGCAGAAATGAAGAGGGAATGACCGTGAAAGAGCCCTCGGACCACTGTGCTCCTTCCTGTAATGCTGCTTTCTTATAACACTGTTGATGGAAGACTACAGTAAGCCCGTTATTGACACCAGAGATTGCTGTGCCACAGCAGGAAAGAAAAGGCATACTTTGGCATTGGGATGAGTGAAGGAATCATTTGGGAATTGTGAAGAATACTCTAAAGGAAAAGCAAGCAGATGTGGTAGATGGCTAACTCCAGGACATTCTTCAGTTTCAACAAACTGAAGAATTGGGCAGTTTTATAAGTTTGTCTTAACAAAAAAAATGGAAATTACATTTCTTTTTGTGTTTATCTATTATTGTAATTCTTATTAATTTAGAATGATTTTTACCTACTTTTGGTTTTTATAGTTCTTTTTTTATTATTTACCCAGGAGCAATAAGTGCTAAGTTTTAGCAAGCTTGTATTTGGTTTTTGTGGTAAATGAGTCTAAATTTTAACAGCTAAAAAATGATTCTAAGTAACAGATAATATGCAATGAAATAAAGAAATAATTTAGCTTTTTATTAAAATTTTAACTTCTATAGTTAGAGGAACACAATACAGGGTACTTAATGCTTTTTGCTTAACACCTAACTGGTGGTTGTATGTTAACATAAAATGTTAGACAAATGAATTAACTTTTGTTAGAAATTTTCACAATAATATACATTTACAATTTCTTTCATTAAATCAGTAATGTTTTTCTGTTTGCATGATCAAATAATCCATATTTCTTAACATTTTTGCCCAGAAGCTCAATGTTTTATTTTGTTTACACATTACTCTCTGATCTAATTTCTGATGTAGAAAAGTGTTCATGCACACATTTTAAACTCTGGCATATAGAGAAAAGATCAAAGACATAAATTATTCTCCACATGTCTTGGTGCCTGACATGCTTCTTCTGAAGAGATGCTGAATTAATATATGATTACATATACTTTTATAAAGATAATACTTATGCATACACATACTTTCTCCTTTTGATAATTCTGCTGTTCTTTGGGCCACATTGAAAGTTTGTGACTGTTTTTGCAGGCAAGGCCATCAGATTTATCCACAATAAAAGGGGAAAATGATTTGGCAGATAAAAGGGAATACACTGACATGTGGGAAGATGGCATTTTTCTGATTTTTTTAAAATCAATTTCTATTACAGGTTTAATCAGTGGAATGAACAATCATGTTACTCTGCTGTACAACCAGTAGTAGCTAAAAAACTGGCTCACTGCTCTGTGTGTTCCCATCCAGGTAAACAGGGAATATCCCCGTAATGTGAGAGTCAGATATCCGTGTTTTCATTCTTGTTCTCCTCATACTTTTTCATACCTTTATTAACACTTTCGAAGACTTTTCCCTCTAGATTGGAAACGCCTTGGAGTCAAGAGTTATTTGTTACACACAGATTTAACAGGCTTTCAGTAACTTGAATGAAATAATGTAAATAAGTATATATAGAATAAGTATAATTTCAAACTGACAGTTACATAGATCTTAAACTTATGTTTTCAATGTATAAATCCATTTTAAGAATATCACTGAAGGGGCTGGAGCGGTGGCTCAGCGGTTATGGCGCTTGCCTCGCATGCACAAGTAAGTGAGTTCAAACCCCAGCACCACGTACACAACAAAGTCTGGAATAACGAAGGCCACATGAAAAACTAAATAAAGTTGATTCTCTATCTCTCACTGTCCCTCTCTTTAAAAAAATAAATAAGTAAAAAGAGGCCTCAGTCAGAAAGGACTTTCACTTTCAAAAGAGATTAGATCATACTAGCTCATACCTTAAAAGAAATTCAGCATTGTTCATGTGTCTTAATATAAGCTTTCAGTAGCTGTTGATTTATAAATGAAGTCATGAAAGAATGTAGATGTTGTAAATCAGATGCCGTTCTATAGTTTTGATACCTTATAAATGACAACTTTAAGTCATGTCAAGTATATGCTTTTCCATACTCAAAACAATGCTGAAAGTAATCACACTTTTCCTTTTTAAGGAAACTCAGGCTGTAGTCATAATCTATTTATGTTCTAAACCTAGTTTAAAAATAACTGTGTAACTGAGAGTTTGACACTAGCAGAGGTAATTAACTGGTACATGTTTTATGTAGCTGCTACATAAACCAGAAAGTTTTTCATTGTTGATTATTGTTAATGTATAATTTTCAAGTTACAAATTAATACATTTTAAGTAAAATAATTATTTTTAAAGCATCATGTGATAGAAATAGTGCGAGATTTACTTTATCCTAAGAATTACTACGGTGTGCATTGCTCTATTCAACCTAAATTAAAACTTTTCTCTATGTTAGGCAGTATTAATTTTTCAAAATGAAAATAATTATATGTAGAAAGTAATTCAAAAGCACTGAATATTATACTTTTTTGTGTCTCCATAAAGGCTCACCAAAGGATCATGAACGTAATGGATGCAAATTATGTAAAAGTGATAGATATTGTGAACCACATGATTATGAGTACTGCTGTCCTTGTGAGTGGCACCAGACAGAACATGACAGACTACTAACTGGAATCGAGAACAATATTAAGAAGTATGTTTTTTAAAGACTTTTAATTTTTCTGTTTTAACCTGTATATACATTATTTCCATATAACCTTTACTCCTCTGTCCTTTTCTTGACCCTGCTCAGATTTCAGCTTTCTCAGGAGATAGTAAATTGTTATTCAGCCATAAACTTGATGACTGTTTAAGAACTATCTGTAGGGGCTGGAGCGGTGGCTAAGCAGTTGGAGCGCTTGCCTGTTGTACAAGGACCCGGGTTTGAACCCCAGCACCACATACACAACACTGTCAGAGAAACAAAGACCAGATGGAAAAATAAATAAAATTAATTCTTTCTCTCCTCTCTCACACTCTTTCCTTCTATCTCTTTAAAAAAAAAAAAAAAGAACTATGGATATTTTTCATTAAAAGTTATGAGATTAGATATTTCAGATTCTAAAATTGTCTGATTATAGTAATAACATACATATATATAATTTATTTTCAGAAAAGCTTGCAGTTGTGAGGGATTCCCATTCCATGAGGTAATAACCAATAATTTAACTATGTATTTATTTCACAAAATTTTTAAAAGTTTTAAAGTCCCAATTCCTATTTTTTTTCTCTGCTAGGTTATTCAAGAATTCCTGTTGAACAAGGATAAATTGATGGAGGAAATCAGGTACCAAAGGCCTGATTTATTATTGTTCCAGGTACCTTAAAATGATTTCTTACATTATAGTACAAAGAAATTGGGTACTGGAAAGATAGAAAAAATTGTCACTTTGATTGGTCTGAAAGATTTAAAAATGAAAATAGACAGCTATTGCCTGTACATACATTGTTCAGTGTTCATTTCTTTCTGTCCTTTACTGCTTTGCCACACAGCGACCATATTTCCAGAGCATAAGAGAAACCACAGTAATGCTATTTTTAGAAGATGTCTTAGTTACATGTACAGACATGTGTATCCAGGAATATGTATGTGGGAAGAGGCGTTCATAACCAGAAGATCAGATACATGATTGTGGAAGGCAATATAAGTTACAAAAGCATTGGAATTTGGAATCAGTGACCTCGATATAAATTTGAACAGTCTTTCATTTACTGTGTGACCCTGGATATGCATTATCTTCAACATAAATCTAATGGTAACTTCATGAAATGAGTAACATTATTTTTATTTTAAATGTTCTGTGAATATTCTCATTAATATTAATTTTGATGTTAATTCTAAAGGAACAAATAGTAACTCCTGAGAGTACTACTTGTTTCCAAGAACAGTTTTTAAAGTCTAATTTTATTATTATCATATTTGCAGAGATTTACCTTTGAAAAAATGGAATGGCCTAATCACTATGCATGTGAGAAATTGTTGATACTTTTGACCCGTTACGACATGACAGAAAGGAAACTTGGTAGAAGGAACTCTAATCAGTTACATCCAGTACGGTAATATAACTTAAGCATTGTACGATGAAGACTCCATGTTTCCATTAGAATATTTTATAATCTAAAATATACTTAGTATCTCTAGAAGTGGGGCATATAGGTCTTTGTTTTCCAAAGGTGGAGTAAAGATCTCCTGGAATATTAAAAGCTATTCAGGGTTTCTAGTCAAGACAACATAATCAATTCATGCTTTGACGTACTCTCCTATTTCAAATACAATAATAATAGAGTATAAAAAGAAAGAAATGTAAACAGAAATAGCCCCAGGCTTAACAAGATAACAATTTCAGTGGACCAGGAAAGAAACAAAAGGTAAAGTGAATCCAGGGCTAAATTTGGTTTCCAGAGCTATAAATCTGGGTGCTGCAGCATCATCCAAGAGGTGAGTTCCTGCTGGCTGAGGATAGCAGGGTCCAAAGGTGTGTCACCTAGTGAAGTCAGGCTTGTCTCTTTAAACCCAGTACTATGCTGGAGTTGCTACAGAAAAATACTCAACAAGGATTGGAGAAGTAGAAATGAGAACAGAGATAAAATATGAAAGAACTGAAGACAAATGTGTAGTAGATAAAGAAATGTAGGATTTAAAAAACAATAATTCCATCGTGAATTCACTCCAGATTAGTTTTAAAAACAGTTAATACTGATGGATTTTTAACTTTTTAACTTCATATTTTTTATCTGTTGGCCTTTGTGAATGCTAAGAAACAAAGCTTGTGGGGCTGGAGCGGTGGCTCAGTGGTTTCGGCGCTTGCCTGGCAAGCATGAGGACCTGGGTTCAAACCCCAGCACCACATACACAACTAAATGTTGGAGCAACTAAGGCCATGTGAAAAACTAAATAAAAAGTTGTTTCTCTCTTTCTCTGTCTCTCTCACTGTCCCTCTCTCTTTAAAAAAAAAAAAAAAAAAAACAAAAGAAACAAAGCTTGTGTTCATAAGAAGATGAAATTACAAAACAAAATGGGTAGAAATGATTTTAAATAAATGGATATAAAAAGTGAACTATCAGAAATCTTAAAAATTAATAAGTAAGAAATCTTAAGAAAAGTCATTTAAATATGGAACTCTGGGCTTAACTTTGATCACAAAGAATTATGGTATTGGAAGACTACCAATCAAGTCACACAGAAGACAACTTAAGACTGATCAAAACTACTTAAGGGTAGATTTAACTTGAGAATAAGTTGGAAGTTTCCACTATATTTCTAGAATTGACTAGAAGGAAAAGTGGACAAGTTATTTTTGAAGAGAATATTTGAAAGTATTCTAAAACTTAAAACAGATATTTTCGGGTCAAATTGTACACCAAGTATAAGCACAATAAATAAATCCAGCATGTTGTACCAAACATGTTGTATACATTGAGCAAAAAGGAGTGTGTTACCAGAAAGCAAGAATCATCAATGAATGCCAAAAACACTGATGAATGATTGCTAGAGAAAAAAAATAGTTTGAAATATCATTGCACAGATTAATTACAAAGGAAAAATGGTACCTTTAGATATGGACATCAGCTTAATTAAATTAGTAATGATCAGTAATAGGCCAGTAGATGGATGACATATCCTCCTCCTATGATAAACTAAGAAAGATACCACATCACATCATCTATATGTGGGTGTGGGTGTGGGTGTGGGTGTATTTATTTATTGGCAGTGCTGGAGATTGAATGCAGGACCCCTTGTATTCCAGAGCACCCAGTAGGTGTTCTACTACTGAGCTGAATCTGTATCCCCAGTCCTGCATAATGTTTTTGTCAAAAAAAAGTTTCATCTCAAACTACTGAGAAAAATAAATTTAATAAATCCAAAGTGAGGAACATTCTGCAGAACTGCCATTTTGGACTCTTCAAAAATATGAGTGTTATAGAAATAAAATAGCTAGAAAGTTTTTCTACATTAAAGAGAAATGAAAATGAAAACAAAATATTGTGATCCTGATTAGATTCTGAATTTTCTTTAAGCCATGAAGTACATTTTTCAGTACAAGTGGGAAAAATTAAACATGAACTATGTTAGATAATAGTATCAGTGCTAATTTTCTGAATGTGAGGTTGTTTTGTAGCTCTAGAAAAGAATATTCCATATAAACAGGCTACATGCAGTATTTAGGGGAGACATGTTCTAAGACAAGTTTATAGCTATTCAAATGGAAAAAACAGATTTGCCTGGGGAGACTCAATAACTGTGAGTATTCATCATGCTATTGAAACTTTTCTAATGGTTTGAAATTGTTCAAAATAAAAAGTTTGGAGAAGTGTCAAAGAAAAACAATAAAATTCAAAGGAATGACAATCAGATAGCATGTACCTTTCCTAACAGTAATAGATGTCAGGAAATAATGGAATAATATTTCGGAGTACTGAGTGAAATAATTTATCACTTAGAATTCATCAAAATATTTTCCTCAGAAAAGGAGGTTTCATTCATATAAAGAGTAACCACAAGAAATAGAATCTCTGTTATCCTATCCAGCAAAATTAAAATAAGAAATTAAAAGTATCAAACCAAAAGAATACAGGGAGGAAGTAGCAAAGAATAAGCTGATAACAGAAAACACAAAATAAGATTTATGAATGAACAGTTTGTCCAGCACCATTTGTTGAAGAGGCTGTCACTTCTCCATGTAATATTTTGTCTCCCTTTGTCAAAAATCGGATGTTTATAAAGATTTGAGGATTTGTTTTGGGGTCTTCTATTTTATTCCATTGGTGGTCTTTCCTATCTTGATACCAGTACCATGCTGTCTTTGTTACTATGGCTCTATAGTATAGTTTTAGATCTGGAATGGCAAAACCGCCTGTTTCATCTTTCTTGCTTAGTAGTGCTTTAGCAATTCTTGGTTTCTTGTTCCAAATGAATTTGAGAATTGCTTTTTCTATGTCGGTAAAGAATGACATAGGTATCTTTATAGGGATAGCATTAAATCTATATAAAGCTTTTGGTAGAATGGCCATTTTTATTATATTAATTCTGCCTGTCCAAGAGCATGGGACATCTTTCCATCTTCTTAGGTCATCTTGGATTTCGTTCTTCAGTGTTCGATAGTTTTCATTGAAGAGATCTTTGATTTCCCTTGTTAGGTCAATTCCCAAGTATTTTATTTTTTTCGAAGCTATTTTGAAAGGAACTGATTTCCTGACTTCTTCAGGCCTATTATTATTGGTATATAGGAAAGCTGTTGATTTATGCGGAGAAGTGACAGCCTCTTCAACAAATGGTACTGGACAAACTGGTCATCCACTTGCAGAAAGTTGAAATTAGACCCATATCTTTCTCTTTGCACAAGAATCAAATCAAAATGGATCAAGGAGCTTGGTATTAAACCAGCTACATTGCAACTGATAGAAGACAAAATAGGTCCGACACTTCAACATTTGGGAGTAGGCAAAGACTTTCTCAACAGGTCTCCAAAAGTGAAGGAAGTAAAGTCAAAAATCAGTGAATGGGATGCCATAAAGCTAAAAAGCTTTTGTACTGCCAAGGAAACAGTCAAAAGAGTCAAGAGGTTTCCTACGGAAATGGAGAGAATCATGGACTATGATTCCTCTGACAAGGGTCTCATATCCAGAATCTACAAAATCCTCAAAAATGTCAACTACAAAAACACTAACAGCCCAATTAATAAATGGGCCAAAGGGCTAAATAGAAACTTCTCACCAGAGGACATTGATCAAGCCAATGAATACATGAGAAAGTGCTCTAAATCTCTAGTAATCAGAGAAATGCAAATGAAAACCATATTACGATATCACCTTACGCCAGTCAGAATGGCAAAGATGAAGAAAATAAACGGTAATAGATGCTGGAGGGGCTGTGGAGAGATAGGCTACACACTGTTGGTGGAGCTGCAGACTGGTACAGCCCCTCTGGAAAGCAGTGTGGATAATCCTCAAAAAACTAGGGATGAGCCCACCATATGACCCTGCTATTGCTCTCCTGGGTATCTTTCCAGGGGACTTAGAATCAGCACATTATAGTGACACAGCAATATTGATGTTCATAGCAGCACAATTTACTATTGCTAGGCTATGGAAACAACCCAGATGTCCCTCACTGGAAGAATGGATCCAAAAACTGTGGTACATTTATACCATGAAATTTTACACAGCAATTAGAAACAATGATATTGCAGCCTTTGAAGGTAAATGGATGGCTATGGAAGAGATCATGCTGAGTAAAATCAGCTTAACCCAGAGAACTAAGGGTCGATTGTCTCCACTCATCTGTGGAGGTGGGGACTAGACCCTGGACAGTGAGAAAGTTGGTCTATTATCATGTGTTAAATCCAGATAAGATGTAATGTTATACAACCTAATACTTTTTTAGAGATATTGTGGGAAGGGGAAGGGCAGGATAAGGGAGGGTAATTGGAGGGGCACTCCTGGGGGTAATTGCAATATCCAGAATATATACACATTTTATATTATTTTGTTAAAAACTTGTATGGTTGTTCAAAAATAAAAAAAAAAAGATTTATGAATGAGTTCAGCATAATCAGTAATCACAAATGTAGGTGCATTTAACTCATCTGTTATGATATAGATTATATTGCATAAGTCAACAAAGTGCAGGAGGTACTGTGTTCATAAGGAACATAGAGTAGTACCAAGCTTGTAAACAGATTAAAGATTTACTAGGCACATATTTACCAAATAATGTAACAAAGTAGACTTCAAAGTGAAAATCATTATGGAAAAGAGGAACACTGCACAAAAATGAAAGGAATAATCTACTGAGAACAATCTAACAAGTGTAAACCCTACACACCTAACGTAAAATTATCCATTTAACCAGTCAAATGAATACATAGGCAGTAATTTCTTATAATATTTTTACTTAGAATAAAGATCAATGGAAATTGAATTATTCAGTCTGTAAATTGAAAATCTCTATGACTTATGCAATTCGACTTCATTAGATGAATTTATTTTTCAGAATTGTTAAACCCCGGATCAGAAATGGAGTTCACTGTTTTGAAGTAGAATGGGAAAAGCCTGGTAGGTATTCTGTATAAAAGAAAGTGTTTTAACTTACAGCATTTGACCTTGAGTGTGTGTTTGTATAAATCTGTATGTAACATGTATAATACGTGCAAAGCATGTGCCACAAATTAATTTTTTAAAGTATTTGTGTAAATTAGTTTCCTTGTAATGTTTTAAATATATTACAATTAACAATAAATGTGATAAACTTTAAATAATTTTTAGAGTCTCAAAATGGTATGTTTTGTATTAAGAAAAATAATACCAAAATAGTTTTGATTTATATTTCTTAAGAAAATTTTTCTGTAAATGGTTTAGTCATTGGATTTCATCTGTAGCTGGTTCTAAAGCAATTGAAGTTGCTGAATAGTCCCAGGGCACTCTTCCTTTATTCTGTTTAATTTTCATGAGAATTTGTAATTGTCAGATTACCCCTATTTTTGCCACACAGAGAATTCTGTGAGTTCTGAATTAGCTTCCTAACTGGAGATAAGTAAAGCACGCATAACCTAAAATGGAAAATCATCCCAAATTCATTTCTATTTGCCTTAGAAATTAGAGTGTGTGATTATATTTTAATGAGTGAGGGTAGATTTATTTGTTCAGTGAATGTTTAAA
The DNA here is from genome assembly GCA_004027875.1 of Aplodontia rufa. Classification (NCBI taxonomy): domain Eukaryota; kingdom Metazoa; phylum Chordata; class Mammalia; order Rodentia; family Aplodontiidae; genus Aplodontia; species Aplodontia rufa. Next base: position 127,180 of record PVKS010000423.1, read on the forward strand.
CTGTCAGGAAACTTTGAAAAATAAAATTATATAAAGAACTAGGTAAAGATTTTAACCAATAGTTAGAAGATTGAAGGCTATAGAATTTGTAAGTTGTGTAGAAACAGTTCTACCTACTAATATTTTAGGAAAGAAAATACTAGCCCAGTTTAGCAGGTACTGAGAAGCAGATACCTGGTTTTACTTGTCCTTGTGGGAGCTATCCCTTAAGAGAGAAAGTATATCCCAAGCTGATTTAACAAAGAAACACCTCAACATCACCTATTTCATTTGCTTCTGTTGTAAACTTATATTTTTGTTATAATTTTGCTTTGCATATAGTTTTTCCCAATATAGAATGAACACAGGAATCTAGTATACTATTTTTATATTGTATTATAGATTTGTATTATGCATTCTCATTTTCATTTATCATCTGCTTGTGAATGCAGTAGGACTGAGAATATCCTCAAGAGAATTATAACAGACCCTGGAGTATAGCTCTGTGATGGAATACTAGCCTAGCAAGTGTAAGGCCCTGGGACTTGAATCCAGCACTGTGTACAGTCTAGGCAAGCACTCTACCACTGAATTATATCCTCCCAACTGAAAGTTTTCTATCCTTTAAACTGCTGCTACTGTCTCTGAAACAAGAAAGAACCCTCTACTTCTTTCCAGACAAAATAAAATAAATTCTGTACTATAGGAATAGACATGTTATAATGCAAGATAGGCAATAAATTATTAATTTGTGGTATACTTAGTTACCAGGGAAAAATGATTTTTCAAATATGTAATTAAGGCTGCTTTATTGCATTTTTAATCTTTTAGAACATTATGCTTTAGAAGAACAACAACATGGAGAATTGCTTCTACTTACAATTGAAGAAGAATCATTGTTTGAAGCAGCCTATCCTGAGATTGTTGCTGTCTACCAAAAACAAAAATTAGAAATTAAAGGGAAGAAACAAAAAAGTAAGTATTGGGTTGGATAACTGTGTATACCACATACCCATGTTGTGTACGAGTCATTTGTTCTGTTTGAATCTGTCTTAACTAAATTTTGTTGGAAGTTCTATAAAATCAAAAGAAAGAACAATAATCTTCCTCTTTGTCTTCATGTTCTTTATTTTAAAGCTGAAAAACCAGAAGTGTAATATTCTGTTCTATGTCTACTAACTTAAAGTATTAATAATTATACTGAATAATTTTAGAACAACTATGTATAACATTTCAATTATAAATATGTTTTTTATTACTTCTTAAAACTCTGTAGGAAAAATAACTCAATTATAACATCGTTTCTAGAAGAAAATATTTTATAGCATTATCAGGAATGAATTAAGAAAAAAATAGCAAAATAGCTCATATTGAAGATTTCTGTTCTGAACTTAAGGAAAAGAAAATACTTCATTATACTTTTTTCTTTTCAGGTATGAAAATTAAGCCTAAAGAAAAAATGTCACCAGAATCAGATGATGTAGTGACTCTTCAGTCACTCATGACTTTGAAACCTTCATGTGAAATCTTTCTTAAGCAGAGTAGCAAGTTACATTTGGAACTTTCTCCTGATCCTCCATTACCACAGGAATCTCTTTCTGCCTCATTAAATGGCTTGCTTTTATCTGAAAGTACTCCCTGTTTTAATGTACAACAGCTAATGTCTTCTCCAAGATCTTTGGCTATACAACAAATTAAAGATATTAGTAAGTCCCAAAGTTCAGAATCTAGTCAGCCTGATACTTCATCCTGTAATATTTCTGTGATCACAGATCTGCACTTGAGTACCATTGACTGGGAAGGCACTTCTTTTAGTAATTCTCCAGCTATTCAGATGAACACTCGCTCTCACATTTTGCAACAATCAGAACTTGAATCAGACCCGTTGGCCATCCCTGATGACTTTGGAAAAATCCCAGAACAATTACCACATGGATCAAAACAATGCTCTAGAAACATCAATAAAGTATTCGATGGAGATCTTCAAAACATTAGTTCTGAAGAGCATCTGCTTTCTGGCCTTAGTAGTTTATATCTTCAGAATTTGCCTTTAAAGGAACGAATACAAATAAAATCATCATATCCTCAGGATAATGTGCAATCAGATGTTCATCTAAAAACTTTGTCCCTGCTAAATATTAAAGAATCTTGTATTGATAACAGTAGTTCCAGTTGTCCATTGCATCTTTCAAGGGATCTCCCAGAAATTCATTTCCAAAATGAGTCCAGAAAACCTAACATTCTAAAAGGAGACCAGCCACTTCAAGAAAACTATAATGTGAGTACTTCCATATCTTACTCTGTCAATAATCCAGTAGTAGAAGCCTCCAGTATTAGAGTTGGACTATCACATCCTGCTTTGGATCATAATAGAAAAGTTGATGTGCAAACCACTACGAAAATTGCCATGAAGAATAGTGTTTGCCTTGACAGACATTCCTCTGATGAAGAAAGTGCCCCAGCATTTGGGAAAGCTAAGTGCACCATTCAGAAATTGAGGCACAGTTCTCAGAAGCATAACCCAGCCCAAGTCAAAGAACGTGACCACAGCAAATTGAGTAATCCCAAGATACATATTAAAGAAACTGAACTGTGTGTCAAGTCTCATAAAATAACTGGAAATGAAGAAAACTGTTTCCTAGATCCAGCAAAAAGTCCTCAGAGTTTTCTACAGTGTCATAAGAACAGTGACCCTGGTACTTTGGATAGTCCTCTTCCTTTATACCAGAGATTGAAAGTAAGGTTCCAGAACACTTGAAAAAATAACTTATATTATTATGTTTATTATCCTAGTACTGTCAACATTAGTACAAGCAGAGGGAGAGTATCTAGTTAATGTTTAGTAAAAAAAATTAAATTTTTATGTTGTGTAAAGCTTCTGCCATTTTAATCAAAATTGTAATTTAAAAGGACATCTAAAATTTTGCTTTTAAAAGATGATTTTCTGTGATGAAAACTTCAGATAATGTATATTTTTAGAACATGTTTTTTATTGTTTTTAAATATCCTTATTATTTGTTATTATGGTTTTTAAATATCAGTGCATTTTTCGAGTAAATGCTTTATCCACTTCCTTATTTTTATGTTTTCTTCTGCAAACCATTGGAGCATTTATTTATGTTCTAGCTTGTACCCAAGAGGGTACCTTTTCATAATCATCTTGAAGTGTCGTCTTTTGTGCCTTCCCTGACAGTTACGTATTAATATACTTTCAGTGTCCTCTTCCACTTTTGGTAACTTTTTCTCCTTTGTGAGGGGCAAAAATGGAAAAGGAGAGGATGGTCTATATATGTAGTAAAAAATCATGGCTGTAATGGCTGAATAAAACTATGGAAAGTTACTCCTTATCCCTAGAAGTTCATGGTATATCAAATGGAAAAGATTTTGAAAAATCCATCGTGTAACCAGAAGAGATTATAAACTACCTCATTGAGAATGCTAAACAAGCCAGGTGTGGTGGTGCATGCCTAATCCCAGCGACTCGAAAGATTGAGACAGGAGTATCAGGAGTTCAAAGCCAGCTTTCACTAATTTATAGTGAGAACCTAAGCAACGTAATGAGACCCTGTCTCAAAATATTTAAAAGTTGCGCCGGGCAGCAGAGGGAACAAGGGTGTAGCTCACTGATAACCACATCTGGGTTCATTCTCCGGTACAAAAAAAAAAAGCCAAACAGCAAATTAATAATGCAGTAATGCCATGGGAACCATTAGCTTCTAATTCTTTGAGTTTTCTGCTTTTTTTGTCCTTCAGCACTTTTTTCTTTCCCTTTTGTTTTAAAAATTAATCTGTGCAATATTAACTTGACTACATCCAGATATTGTCTTGCATAAATTTGCCTACTACTGAAGAATTCTAGAGAGCATCCAGATTAGAAAATGACAGAATCTTGTATATTGAAAAAATCGTAGGGAATCCATTAAAAATTTCCTAAAGCTGATGAGCTCAAAGTTGAAGGATGAGATCAGCATACAAAAATCAAGTATGTTTCTGTACATTCAGAGTATAAAAATAGACATGAAATTTCACCAAATGAAAATTAAGAAAACAATTCCATTTACAACAGCATCAAAAAGAAGAAAACATTTTGGAAAAAATGTACAAAAGTGGGAAAACTTATATTCTGAAAGTACCAAGTATTGTAAAAGAAATTAATAAATAAATGCAGAGACATCCCATGTTCATGAATCAGAAGACTTAAGATAGCAGTACTTTTCAGACTGATCAGATTCAATGTAATCCTAACAATTCTGTCCAGTTTTTTTTTTTCTTTTTTAACAGATCCTAGCAAACTGATTCCAACATCATAGGAAATTCTAGAGAAGGAATTTCCAATTTTGAAAGAAAAAGAAAATTGGGGAACTAACCTTTACTGACTTCAAAACTCACTACAAAGCTTTCGTAATGAAAAACATTGTACTGACAGAAAAGTAGACATGGGTCATTATAGACCAATGGGATAGAATCAAGAGTCCAAAAATATGCCTTTGCATTTATGATCAGTTGGATTACAACCAGTGCCAAGACAGTTTAATGGGGAATCAACAGTATTCCATAGATGCTGCTGAGAGTGTTGGGTATTTACGTGAAAACGTAGCTTGATGCTTACTTCATGCTGTGTATTTTTTAAATGACTAAAAATGATTTAGAGACTTAAGTATAGGTTTTAAAATTATTAAAGGAAGAAACTATTAAGTGTAGGTCCTAAAACTATTTAAAGAAGGAAACAAATCCTTAGGGCTTTGGTTTAGGTAAGGGCTTTTTAGAAATCACACCAAAAATATAGGCAAAAAAAGAAGACAAATTTGACGTTATCACAAAGGACATGGTTAAGAAAATGAAGAGAGATGGGCATGGTGGTGCGTGCCTGTAACCCCAAACACTCAGGAGGATTAGAAGTTCAAGTCCAACCTAGGCAATTTAGTGAGACGTTATCTCAAAATAAAAAGAGCTGGGGATGTAGCTCAGTGGTAGAGTATTTGTCTAGCACGTACTAGGCTCTGGGTTCAATACCCAGTTCTGGAAGAAAACAAGAGACAACCTATGAAACGGGAGAAAATATTTGCAAATTCTAAGTGCGACTTGTATAAAAAATTCTTACAACTCAGTAATCAAAAGGATAACAGAAATGTGCAGAATAGACATTTCTCCAAAGATATACAAATGCCAGTAAGCACATGAAAAAATTCTTGACATCATTAGCTACCAGGAGAATGCAAATCAAAACCACAACCTGTTACCACTTCCCATCCAGTAGGATAGCTAAAATTAAAAAAGAATGAAGAAGATAGGGAGAAATCGGTATCTTCAGAATCTGCTAGCAGGAGCATAAAATGGGGTAGCTGCTTGTGGAAAAGTCTGATGTTTACTCAAATGGTTAAACATTGAATTGCCATGAAGTTCTTCCAAGCACGAGGAAGGAGGAAAACTACGTGTATCAAGTGCCAGCCATATGCTATGTGCTCAGCTAAGTTCTTTACAAAATTTTTATCATCTTCAACAACTCTTATAAGGACTGTATTGCCTGCCCCCTAAAGAAAAAAAAAACATTAATATGTTCCTCCACTGTTCTGCTTTGTCCATTACTCTGAGCTATGATAATCAGTTTAGGACTGTCCAGTACAGGCAGATACTTAGAACAATATCTAGAACTTTTTTTTTTTTTAAACCAGAGATTGAACCCAGAGGTACTTAATTGCTGAGCCACATTCCCAGCCATTTTTATGTTTCTTATTTTGAGACGGGGTCTTACTAAGTTGCATAAGGCCTCACAAAGTTGCTGAGGCTGGCTTTGAACTTGCAATCCTCAGACACGCACTACCACACCTGGCACTAGAGCTGTTCTTGAGATTTTATGAAATGAAAATATCATGTGTTAGGAGTGACTTATCTGGATTTGTTTAGCTATAAATGTATGCACTTTGATATCAGCTTTCACTTTCCTTTCCTCAAACACCACTTCTTCCTACTCCAGGCTTTGTAAGATCAGTCTTAAATCCTTGGGGAATGACTTATGTTTTGGGTGACATGGCTCGAGCCTTTTTGTCAGACATGCCTAGCTTCAAGTTCTTTTCTGATAGAGATTTTTGTTCTGTTACATTGGAGATACTTGCTAACTTTTTGGAGACTTACTTATTCAAATATTTATGCAACATCTATTATATAGTGGGCGTTGTGCTGGGCCCTGGAGATACAGTGGTGAACCATATCCTATAAAGCTACTCAAATATCTGTAAAGTAGCTTCCATCACTGACGAATTATAGGCATTCATTAAATGATTTTAAGCTGAATGTAGCCAAACAGTGCCCTTTGTGTAAAAATGAGGACACCATAACAAGGAGGCAGTGTATGCATAGGAGAGGTATTTTCAGAAAAAGGAAGCTCTTTTTCAAAGTTATCATGACAAAAGGCTTTCTAAAGGATGTGATGTTTGAGCTAAGTTTACAATATTGGAAAAAGAATGATGCGCTTGATCAAATATAATTTGGCAACTAATCTATTGTCAGTCCAGTCACCTGACATATTTATTGAGCCCTTGCCTTGTGCAAGGCTTAAACTTGCCTGTGTTTAACAGTTAACTGCTGTCTCTGTGAGCTTAAAATAACTTTTTCAGGCCTTCCAAATAGAAAAGGCTAACGCTGGAGCTGCAGCTCAGACTTCCTAAGTCATTAATGAAGGCAGTTTGCTCATTCAATTTCGTTTTTTCCTCAGATAACACATCATAGAGTCTTTTCCTGACCTAATTCCCCATTACTGTCCTGTGACCCTACCGTAATCCTTATACCGGTTTGCTTGTTTCATTCTTTATTGTCTATTTCCTGAACTAGAATGCAAACTTAATAAGGCAAGGACTTACTTCTTCGTGTTAGTATATTAGAACAGTGCTGGGCGCTGTAACTACTTGGCCACATGAATTTCCTCCCCCGCCCCTCACTGTGAAGCCTGTACCTGAAGTGGCTGCGCTTCCTTGCGGTATGGTATAGGAACTCAGCATAGTTCACAAAGCTGGGGCAGCCTAGCCCCAACCTCTCCAGATTTAGTTTCAGGCATTCACAGCCATAAACCTTAGCTCTAGCCACCTAAGAACACAGGCTACTCCCTCAATGGACATCAGTGATTTTCCTCATGAGTTTCTGCCTGAAATTCCTGCCCCTCCCTTACTAGCTAGAAAAACTCCTCTTCATCTGTCAAAGACCAGCTCAAATGGCCTGACTTCTCTAATTCCTAACAGATTAGTCATTCTGTTTGTGTTACCAAAGAAACTTCACAAACTTCCATGAAGGTATCATATTCATATATTCATTCAACACGTGTTTGAGTGCTCTCTCCCCTCAGACAAGATTTAGATCTCTTTGAGCACAGCGATCAAATCTTAAAAATATGTTTATCTGTCATAACCCTGCCCAGGATTTGACACATTACCTTTTCTCTGCTTCACTAACGCTTAAAGAAAGAATCAGTATAAACTCAGTCATCTCTAAAAAAAAAAGATTTATATTGCATCTGCGGATCCCTACTACTTCTTGTAGACTTCTAAAATATTACCTTTGAATGGTTTTGTGTTGGTTGACATTTTTGTCTCCCACCCTAATCTAAGCATCCTGACCAGAGAGAAGCCATCTTGTATTTCTGAATCTGCAACAGAGGGGCTGGCACAGAAAGCACTCAGCGAATGGATGTTGATTGCTGGTGAATTCAGGGTCTTAGTTCCTCAGTTCCCCAAGAGGAAAAACCAGATCCAATTGGAATGTTTCCTCCATCACCTTGGTCACTAGTCACTGTTAGCTATTTTAAGGTGCCTGTTGAGATGCTTTCTGAGGGTGGCAGAACTAAATCAACTGCTGTTCCTGTAGTGCTGTAGCACTTAGGGTAAAACAGCTTAAATAATATCACTAAGGCAGCACCCTTTCATCTGCAGATTAACATGACAGTGTTTATCACCTTAGCCAGGAAAAGCTGTTATCAGGCTGGCTAACAGCTTGCATTACCCTCTTTCAAGGACTTGCTACATTGCCTTTAAAGGTACGTGCTGCAGAGTCAGCATGGAAGGCATGTCCTAGTGATGGTCCAAAACCGTGAGCTTTTTCTAATGATTGTCAGAATAGATAGCTTGTTTAGGCCTAGGCCAGATAAATCTAGTAATCTGCCTGTTTGACAATAGAGGGGAGAGTCATCAACCAAGTAGGCTGACCCTTTGTGGTCAGAATGACTGAATACTTTGCATGTTTGGAAGAATTCTTTTTTGGTTTCTGTTTGTTTTTATTGTTTTATTTGTGCAGTGCTAGAATCCAGGGCCTGGCACAAGGTAGGCAAACTGTTTACATCCCCAACCCTGGAAAAATTCCTTAAGCACCAGAGCAAAGCTTATTTAAGAGGGGTTAAGAGTGTGAGTTTCCTCAGTATTATTCTGTGCCAAACCCCAAAAGATGTTGACGTCCTAAAGTGGCAAAAACTGCTTATATATTTAGAGTTCTCAGATCAAAAACCCAAAGATTTCTGTTGTTTTCTGCCATCATAACAAAAATTGTCATATGCTGTTCACCAGACCCTGCCTTTCACCTGGGAGTCAAGTCCGAAAGGGCTGTGCTTACAAATGTTTTAAATCAACGAAAGGAAGAGTGGTGAAGGTAGACTACAAGTCTACCTTTTGGGTTTCAAGCCCTTCTGGCTGTACTTACTGCTCTGATGTGATTATTGCTAAAAATCATTCACCGTTTTGTTTAATTGAAAATGCTAACTGAACGCCCAATGCCAGGAGACTTATTTTACAGGATTATTTAAACAGGTCTCCATCCAGTCCAGGCCGTGGTGGCCCTGCGACTTCACAGCTGGGACAGTTCTAGGAGAAGTGTCAAAAGACGTAGTACCACTGGGTCTACATTCTGTGAAACACACCAAAGGACATTTTCTAAAGACAGGGAGGCAGTGGCCTGAGTAATTATACTAGTTCTGATAGAAACGAACAGTGTCAGGCAGACCTCCCTAGGTTTCGGCTTGCTTCTCCCCTGTAAGCAGTGATGATACTACCTCATCCCCCTAGTCCTGTGGACATTCTGAGGGAAAAAGGCCTTTTGAGAGATGTGGATCAATAAATAAAGTTATTGATTTTATTTGCCATGTCCATTCATGAATCAACAATATCTTTAAAATGTGTCTCATAATCTTTATAATTTTTTGAGACTGATTGTCCCTAGTTCACACATATCACTGGGCACAAATGAATAAGAATACGTTACATGATTTGGAATTTCTATTACACAAAACATCAGTGGTTCCTAGAAGAAGACAGACAGATTGAAGGTTCACTGTACACCAAATGCTTTGCTAATTGTTCAAATTCCTCATGTAGGTCTCACAAAATCTTTGAAAGAGGTACTTTTACTCCCAATTTATATGTAAGAAGGCTTATCCAAAGTCAAGATCCAGTAAACAGCAGAACCAGGGTCTGCACCCAGAGTTGCTCTAACTCCAAAGCTCCACTTGCTCTCTCCACTCCTTCCTGCTTCTTTGGCAAGAATTAAGGCATTTACTATTCCACATCGAAGTCTGTGGCACTTTCAAAGCAAACAAGCACCAGAGATGCAATGAGAGTAGTTCAGAGTCCCAGAAAACCAATCTCCTGAACACTCGAGATTATCACAAAATTATTCAAAGTTTTTAGAATTAAAAAGCAACTATCTCAATCGATACTTGTGGATGCAGGGGGATTTTTGACACATGGGAAGAGTAGGATGGGAAAGGCACAGTTCCAAATCTCTCAGAAGTTCGGTCTTCCTTCAACGCTCCTTCCACCTGGGACAGATACTCCTGAGGTCTGGACCATCTGCAAATTCTTAGTGGAACATGAGTGAAGAGCATCTCCTCTTCAGTGTTCAGTTTTTACATGAATCACCTTTGCACAGATCTTGCAATGAGTCAGACTGTTTGCAAATTGTGTTGTGCATATTTTACTCATCTTAAAAGCAATCCAAGAGAGTAAAGCAACATACCTGAGGTCACACTATGAGCACACAAATCTCCCAGTTGTATTGCTACCTCCAAAGGGCAAGTGTTGGCATCTCTGGCAGGAATGACTAAAACAAACTTCCGATTGATCTTCCTACTCATGACCTTCCATTGCACGTATACCAGAAAGATAAATCTGTTGAAAACATCACCACCTAACCTCCCGCGTCCCTGGCTTCCCATCACAGTCTGAGTCTCAGTGTTCCTGCTGCAGCCTGAGATTCTGCACAGCTGCCTGCCTCCTCATCTCCTCTTCTACCTCAGTGCCCTGCTCACTTTGCTCCAGAAGCACCAGCTTGCTTGATTTTCCTCAAACACACCGAAGCTCATTTCACAATGTGCCTCTGGCAGGTGCTGCTCCCTCACCCACAATTTCTCAAAGATCCTTGAATAGCCACCACCACTCCAGAGCCCACTTTTCAGCTAGCCCTTCTGTGACCAGGTGAGCTAAGAAGCCACCTCCCACTCCAATACCCACTTTTCATATTTGCCTCCTACCCTGTTCTTTTCTACACAGGTTATTAGATTAGTTGTTGTTGTTGTTTACTTGTCTGCTGTTGCTACAGTAACTACAGAATAAACTTTGTCTTGTGGCTTTATATCCATAGAGCTTTGACCAGTAGCATGCATCTTATGTATACTTGATGGATGAAAGAACGAATGGATGGATGGATGTATTGACCTTTGAACAAAAATCTATCTGAAGCCAAACCCCATGCTTTGACTACCAGCCTGCTATAATTTTAAGATGGATTCAGTACGGGTTGGGCCTTGTATAAAGGACATAGGAATAGTATCTACTCCCTCCTTTCAAGATGTTTATAACTTAGTTGTGGTGCCAGACTCACTTGTTCTTGAGGTAACAAATGTAGTTAAGTATTGGATGAGGAGTGTGATATGGTGGTGCATTGGAATGCAGATGAGAGTACCAGGAAGGACATGGGTGATCCTTGCAGGCTTCCTGGAGCTGAGTGTCTCCATAGAAGCCCTGAGCAAGAGATGCCATTTAGAGAGGGGAAGCAAACCACTATCAGGTTAATACTTAGGTGAATTTATCTAGGAAAGGGTTTAATGCATGCAGGTGTTTTAGAGCAGTCCAGCCTGGGGACATTTGTTGGATCCTTTTGTCTGGAGAAAGCTCACTTGCCCATTACTTACAGGTATATTTTTATGAGAAAAATGAGGTCACCAAGAGAAGGGGGAAAAGAAGAATGGAAGGCAAAAAATATGATGTTCATTATTTCTCACTTACAGTGGTAGTAGTGGTAGGGGCCTGATGGACCAAGCCCCATCAGGTGTCGAGTGATTAATGACCCTCTTAACTCTCGAAGGTCTCTGTGGGACTTAGCTGAACTTGCACACTTTTTAAAGGAATAAAGTACACACAGTGTGACTGATACAAGGAGGTTATCTCTGTGGGAGGAGCTAGTAGGGCAAAGCTGCTCTGTAGCATCCTATATGCTCAGGTTGTGGGGCTGCACAGAACCCTGGCTATTGGTGGGGACTGTCCAGCCCATCTACGAACTTCTCCGAGGGCCACCGTTGCACCTCATGAGGTCTGTCCCCTATCGTGGTTACCATGAAGTTATACAACACTGAGAACTAGGCCACCAGCTAGTGAAGATGGCCTACTATGCTCAGAATCAACATTCAGAAGCAAGTACTCTGCCAAGACCCATGCAGATTGCAGCAGGTCCACCAAGTGTTTCCAGGTCTGGGTTGAATGAAGCATTTATCACATAGTCAGGCAATGTGACAAATGACCACAAAAGGAAACCAAAATACTCCACAGAGGGAATGACTATAATTAACCTATTTCTTTCTCTCAAGACCTTCCCAGGAAGGTGATAATGAAAGATTTGGTCCCAACAGGGCTACAGGCAGGGGATTTGCATTTTAAAGTTTGACAGATATTTATAGGCCTTTTGATCTTTCTCCTCTCTCTCCACCCACCCTAGCCTCACTGCCTCTTCCTCCCCCACCTGCTCAGTTCTCTACTCTGTACTGGACACAGTTGTAAGAAGTGATGGCTCCAGGTCCCAAGGCTTCAGGGATATGGGCCCTCCTGGTATGAAGGGTTCATAGCCATGTAGCTCCTGTTCATCGAATACCAACTATAGAGTCAGTATTTTTCTTACATCCTAACACCACAATCCTTACTTCCTGACCTCAAAATCATGCTGCAAGGTTTATATCGTCTAACTTTCTTTCAAAGTGAGGAGGAAGATGAGACTTAGGTTGACTCAACTGTCCCTAGTCACTTGTAAGAAGTGAGAGAGAACTAAATAAAGCCCAGGACTCCAAACCTATGACCTTTTTCCTTAACTTAAGGTGATTCTAGCAGACAAGGCTGGCTATTGTTAGCTAAGATCCTTCTTGGTAAAGGTAATCCTGCATTCCACTTTTCTTGCCACGGTTATTCTGGAAATAGCCCAATAAATGTCACAGTTTGATTTACTCGGGGACCAACTTGCAGCTGTCTTTTCCTTGGCAGTTCTTCTGGAATCCGACTTTTCCTCTCCTTCTTCTCATCTTTCACACAGACCACTGCATGAACAGCTGCACATCTGGGTTTGATACTCATCTGCAGCCCCATGGGATCTGTGGAACAGAGTCCCTGCAAAGAAAGCCTATTGGAAACAAGCACAGAGTCTCAGACCCTTATATTTTTGTAGCTGAAGGGAATCCCAAAAGCCATCCCAGAAACTGAGTTTCAGAGAGTGTTGTCACGTTCATCATAATGCAGATTTGCTATATAAAAGTGAAAGACAAAGGAGACAAATGACGTTAATGAATACCTCAAGGTGCTAGGGGCTTTGTCTCATTTACACTTCACTATAAACCACAGAGGCAGAATTGCCTGTTATCCTTGTGTTCCAGATAATCCTTGGCTCGTGGAAAGAAACGACTCCGGGTTCCACAGTGAGTGGCCACTGGGGTCAGGGTGTGCACTCCAGTGACTGTAGACAGCACAGGCCTGAGGAGCAAAACCAACAGGCTGCCTGAGGTAATTGGTTGCCCTGTGAAATCCTTCCTTGTGCTGAAGAGCAAAGTACCAACGGGAGAGGTGAATTCAGTCATTTTATGGACTTAAGAAAGCCACATCTGTAATTGAAAAGCATCTGGCATCCACAAGGACCTGACTCTTACTTCCAGACAGAGAGTGTTGCTGAAAAACAGGACACTCACAGGCCCACCTCCTCTCCTAACGCTTCAGAGCTTCTGAAAATTCCTTTGCTCCTTGGAAAATCCATCCCCCACTCTCAAAGAAGGGGCCTCAGAAGTGCCAAATTGGGAGCCATAAGAAAGTTGTTGCTGTTGCTGTGTGTACCCGTTGAGGTTGAGAGATCAGGTTCAAAGCTCTAGCCGCAGCTCCCCCACCCATCCCATCTCCACTCCAGAGAGCCAGTGATCCTTCCCTGCCCCCACAGCAAGGGGCAGTTTGAAGTCTGAGGCAGCCTTTCTGTTCTTTCCAAATCTATTCCAAGCCCACCGAGGAAGCGTTCAGGAAGTTCCTGTTCATGAAGAATGGCCAAGGAAGCAGAAATTTCCCCTCTTTGTCACCTGGGGAAGATTTGGGTGTAGGCTGGGCTGCTCCAGAAAAAAATCTCTCTTCTGACTCCCTATCCAAACTTGCAGCTCAGGGTCCAGCATTTAGAACAACGGCTTCAAATGGTAATCAGCAAGCCCTGGCTGATGCAATCCCAATTGCTCTTTAGGCTACACTCAGCTCATTTCCACCAAGATATTTCTCTTGATTGTCTGTACTCATCCCAGTCTCAGAAATACAGCGCACTGAGGCTGGAGCAGAGGCTCAGCTACAGAGCACTTGCCTGGCATGTGTGAGTACCCAGGTTCAAACCCCAGCACCACATACACAACTGAGTGTTGGAGAAACAAATATCAAAATCTTGCGCCCCTTCTCATAAGAAATAAAGGCAAAGTACCCTCACAGAACAACCATGATAACAAATTATCATTTCTGACCTCTTTAAGGAAGATTTTCTGCATCTTTTTTTTTTAAGAGAGAGGGGGACAGTGAGAGAGAGAGGGAATCACTTTTTTTAATTTAGTTTTTCATGTGGCTTTCATTGCACGGAGTCTTTGCTGTGTACAAAGTGCTGGGATTCGAACCTGGGTCCTTGCACATGCCAGGCAAGGACTATAACCACTGAGCAACATTTCTGCATCTTGACCTTACTCATTCAGGAGCAACTAATTGACCTGTTCTTGGCACCATTTCTGACAGTCCCTACTGGGCATGTTTTACTAGCTTTCCAGTAAGGACATTTTCTCTTATTAGAACTCATCGTTGTTTTCAATCCATCCAGTAGCTCTTAGCTTTTTTCAGAGTTGTGCATAATCTTTAAGGCTTCATTGTATAGAGAGATCTCCTTTATCAATAAAAATAGACACATTTTTTGTGGCTCATCTGAGCCCATCTCTGACCTTTCTCACACTAAGGACTTTGCTCAGAACAGTTAGCTACCTGGCATGGGAACCTACCTAGTTCCCTGTGTGGCTTCGTGTGTAGAGAGGTGTCTGATAAGTTCTAGATTCCATACCGAGGAAATACATATTGAATGCCCAGCAAGTTAACCCATCTGGAAGTGAGACATTTCCAAGAGCAAAGTTGGCCTAATGGTACCCTGTGAAGGAGGTAGTAGCTCTTCTGCCCCAGTAAGAATGGCTTTGAGTGATGCTTTTTGCCATGTGAACCCTGAGTTTGCACTGAGAGAATAAAAAAGGGCAGGACCAATGCAGATGAGCTTCATGGCAGAGGGAAATACCTTGAATGACATGAACCGGATCAGGTGCCAAGTAAGTAATCCTGAGGATTATAAACCTCTAAGCCAGTAGCTTTCAAATTTAGCCTTCCCAGAACTCATGTAAGGACCTTTTATAAAATCAAATTGGGTCCCACCCCTTAGATTCTGTTTCTGTAGAGAAATATTGCTGTAGATCAGAGAGAGATGTGCAGAGCAGAAGAGAGAAGGGAAATGATGTCATGTTTGAATACAGGTTCATTAATTGAGTACATTCAGAATAACAAATCTCTCTCCGTTTTTCTCCCTCTTACTCTTAATTCTTTCATCCCACTTTTAATTTACTATGGATTGTATTTGATACGAAAATGTGCAGAGCTTGTGATCATTATTTAGAGTGATCATGAATGAGCCTGTGGAGATATTTCTCCTTTTTTTTTTTTTTTGGTATAATTATAGTGCTGTTCCAGACAGTCATTTCTGTGTGTCAGGGCTGCTTGATGACTAACCTAGGTGGTAGTGGAGAAGAGTACCAACTAACAAGGTCCTCTTCCTGCTTCTCCAGGGGAAATGTGCAAACCCTCCAGAAGCCTGCCATGGGAGCTCTATGGGAGCTCCAAGCTCAGTGTTTCTGGTGCTTCTTGCTCAGTGCTTATCCCCAAGGACATACAGAACAGAAGGTACCATGACTGCCTCCTCTCAAGGTTCAGAGATGAACCATTTGCATCCTGTGCTTTAAAACACAGTTGCCCAGTCTGAGATCAGATGAGCTATAGGTTATCTGTGCCCCAAAGTCATGAATCCTGGCTCAGGAGGTTTGGGACAGTGAACCCAAGAATCTACCAAGCCCAAATAATTCTGATGGGCTATTTGATTTGGAAACTGAGGAGGACTCTATCACCACCTCCTGAGGCCAAAAATCCCCATCCTGGATGTGGGTGTGGATGTCTCCAGACTTTTCCCTACAATCCTATCTCCAGGTTCCTCTTGTCTCCCTTCTCTCTCCTCTCACAGCACATTTTCAGTGTCTTTACAATACTTTCTAGCATCATCTTTGTCTTCATGTGACATTTATCTACCATCAGTGCAATAGTAATATAATGCCAGCCACATATATAACCATTTGCTAGTAGCCATGCTTAAGAAATAATTACATCAAATAATATCTTCAATTTAATATAACATTCAAACTGTTATCATTTCAACATGTAATGAATATAAAAATCACTAATGAGATATTTTACAGTTTTTATGGCCACCACTTGGAAGTCAGCGTGTATTTTGTACTTACAGCACATGTCAGCTTTGACTGGCTACATGTCAAGGGCTCAGTGGCCGTGTGTGGCCAGCGGATGCCATCTTTAATAGCACAGCACAGTCTGAAGAAAGTCTAGGATTCTTGCCCCTGGATCTAGGATAGGTGCTTAGAAACATCTTACTCAATTCAAATACATATTTCTCCCAAAGAGTGGTTTTGTTTGGCTAGATACTTTTTTTTAGGAAGAGTATCTTTGAAGATAAGAGTGGGTAACAGACACATCTGTTTTAAGGAAGGGGAAAGATATTCGGGGAGGGTTTCATTTGAGATGAGTGAGGACGGGAAGAAATTGGGGCACAGGGTATCACAAGGAGAAGAAAAAGAAGGTGAGTGTGAGGTAGATACCAATTATTTGCATCCTGCACTGCAGAATTGAACTGAGTGGGTGTGAGGCAAAGGGGCCTCCGAACCACACACTTGGGATCCTTTTTGCAAGTTACCTTGGACCGCTTGAAGAATCCTGTACCAGCAGCCAAAGGATTTGATTGGAGTCAAATCTCTAAAGCATAACTGTAGCAAAAATTTGTACTCAGCTCAGATTTCTTCTGAAAACAGATTGAGCCAGTTCATGCTCTGGAAGCTCTTGCCAAGAGAGTGCACTGGTTGACCTCGTAACTCAGCCATAATTGGTTCCATTAGAATAAGGGCGATCACCTTCCTCAGTAAAGAATTCCCTTCAAGACAGTGCCCACAAAGACGTGGTCACAGTATCCCAGAAAGCAGATGCCTCCTGAGGAAATCCGAGTTCAAGCCCATTTGTAGGTCCTCTGAGGTCAAAGAATACCCAGAGTTACAGGCTGGAGATGGAAGTCCCCAAGGTAGTTGTCACCAGCAATGTAATACATTTCAACAAAGCACCCAAGGGGCACCAAACCTGGGGTTGACTATGCTGTTGCCAGATGAGGCCCTGGGATGGTGGCAAGACCCCAACCTTTGGAAAGGAACACCGTTTTCCAAATGCCAATCCACTGATCTATTTGAAACGTTCATTATGTTAGAATTCTTAACTTGCAAACTTCTTAAAGGGATTTGTGGTGATTTATGCAAAGCATAGCAGCAAGCAGTTAAGGACTTGGATCACGAGCATGTGACCTGGAACAAGTTACTTTTCCCCTTTGAGCCATAGGCCCTTCAACTGTGAAGCACAGGCAGGAACAGTCCTGACCTCTTAGGGTTGCGTGTTCATTAAGCTATGACTTAAAGTGCTGATCAAAATGTATGGAAAGTGCTCACAAAAATTCATATCACTTTGGAAAATTATACTTAACACTAAATAGGATCATTTTAAAAAGTAGAATTGTGAGTTTAAAACAGTAGTGAAATAGACATTGTCAAGCGTGTGGGTGTAGACCAAGAGTTGAATAGTGGAGGGTAATGAGAGGAGACGCCATCCCATACCAGTCCCTAGCTTATAGTTGGGGAATTATTCCAGAGCTCCTGTGTTAGGCCATAAAGCAACAACTACAGACACAATAGGAGCCGCCAAGGAGTAGCCTGGACAGAGTAGACCAGAAAGAACAGGATTGGCAGTGGGACAAGACAGCTCACCTCAGGCAGAAAGCCTACTACACTAACCTACTACACTAACCAAGGCAAGTGGATGAGCAGTCTGTCTCCCCAAGAGAGTACAAAAAGAAAGTTCAGGTGGAGGAAATGGAAGGGTGGGGAGAAGCAGAAAGTAAAATTGCAGGCCAGGGACTCCTCAGCAGGCACAGTCCCCAGGGCATCAGCATCAGGAAGTCCATGCTCAGAACCAAAAGATGCCAATAGCTCCTCTTGTGGGGAAGAGAAGGGAGAGAAGTGGGGGATTTATCTCTGATCCCATTATCTGTTCTTCAGCACGTCCCACTGTCTGATTTCTAGCTGTGCCAAGAACACTTCTGCAGCACGGTGCCAATCACAAACACTATCGTAAATAATTAAAAAGGCTTGTGCAGTCCCCAAAGGCTCTCTATTCCGTTCTCAAGACTGCTCAGCAAAGGCTAGCTTAAGACACTTACCTCTTTCTGCCTGGCTTTGTCCCTTACACTTGCCATGCCTTGCCTTCCTTTATGGAAAACTCAGATTATATCTGTAAAACACTGTGAGCTAAGAATGGGGAGAACATCCCATGCACACATGCACCCCTGGTCAGTCCGGCAGGATTCGGTTTCCTCTGTTCTGTTTGAATCCATCTCCTGGCAACAGCTGTCCGGCTTCTAAAGCCAGCAACAGCTGCAGTAATGAGCTTGTCATTGAAGGGTGTGGATGCCAGTCTTGGCCCCAGGATGCAGCTGTTCTTTACAGTCTTGTTCCTCCAGCAGGTCTGGACAGCAGTGACGGCCATTTGTTATATATCCCACATTCCTTTCCCCAGAGTTAGTCTTTTAATTCTGCCACTTACAGTTTTGTCACAGGCGAAGATTAAAAAAACAAAAACAAAAAAAAAACCATTCTTTTTCTTGACTCTCCAATGACATTACCCACCTCATGGCTTGTTGTGACAAGCCAAAGATGTAATACATGTGTCAATCTTTTACAGATTGGAAGACAATACAGCTATGTAGTAATTATGAAGATTCTAGATCCTAAATTTGACAAATAAAATTACTGAAAAATACAGGATAGTATAGTAAATTTCTGACCTGGTTTGCACTGATAAATGGTCACTGAGGACTGGAGGAAGCAAAAAGGGATTCTGGATAAGACAATTTGTCCTGGCTTAGAAGGACTAGTGGAATGTAAGAGGTCAAGGGAAAGGGAGGGACAGAGTGAAGGACACAGCCCAGACAAAGGCTGAGAAAAGACATGTAGGTTAGCGACAGGGTGGAGCCATTTGGAATAGATGGGTACATAGAGTTGGAAGGTCAGGATGACCCAGACCATGAATAGTCTTTTTTCTTTTCTTTTTTTTTTTTTTAAGAGACAGGGACAGTGAGAGAGAGAGAAAGAGAGAATCAATTTTATTCTGTTTTTCTTGTACCTTTCGTTGCTCCAACACTTTGCTGCTGTGTACATGATGCTGGGGTTCAAACCTAGGTCCTTGCGCATGCCAGGCAAGTGCCATTACCACTGAGTCACTGCTCCAGTGCCCCATGAATAGTATTAAGTGACAGGCAGAGAAGTTATCAGGAGAGATTTTAGTGGCATGGAAATATTAAGGAGTTATAGAGTCTAGAGATCCTCTAGTCCTGCTCTACATGTCCTGAAATTTTATAAGTTGCAAAAAAGCATCCCATATTGAATGTGCTCTTCCCAATTGTTTAGAAAAAGGAGACTACCAGGTCCCAGCCCAGTCTTCGAACTCCGGAGAGGAACCTGGGAATCCTCTTTCTGAAAATGTGCTTCCCCTCTCCCCAGGGATGCTTAGGGCACTGGGAGCACATTGTGAATGTGGATTTTGTGACTCCTCGTGGGAGAGGCTCACTGGGTCTTTAGACCTCCTGGAGATGGAGCACAACCACTGGGCCACCAAGAGCTGGGGGCAGCCATTCATCTGCTCAGCAGCTACACCCTGAAAGGGAAAAGACTGGAGTTTCTCCTTTGCAGGCACCATGTTTCCTGTGTCATCATCTTGGTTGTCCCCTTTTGTCACCTCCCTCCTCCATGCAGACTGAATATAGGGCTCCAACAAGGACTCAGCAAGGACTAATCGCGTGCTGCTGTCATTTCCTCCCTCGCTGTCTACCTACAGACCTACTGACTGCCTCCCTCCCTCTCCTTTCTCTCCCTTGCTGCCCCTGTTTAGTTTTTAATTAAGAACACTACGAAGACACTTGGATTCAACTCCAGGGCACCTGCAGTTCTTCACTGTGTTTCACAGATACATGGACCCACTCAGGCTAGCCTTGCCTCGAAGCCGCTTTTAATATTGTGATTTTTAAATGAATCACTATTCTGAGGTTAGCAAACACAGATTACTATACAAGAAATAATAGCAACTACCAACCAACCAAGTACTTATTTTGTCCGAGACCAGTTAACACACAATTTGTTCATGGACCTTAATCTTCACCAGGAATCTGGGACGTAAGTAGTGGTATTATCCCCATATTACAAATAGAGAAACTAGACATGCAGAGAATTCCGCTGCTGTGATCACATGGTTAAGTAGGTGGAGGCCTGAAGGTCTGAGTTTAGGAAGTCTGGCTCCAGTTAGGCTCCCAACCATGACATTAGACTACCTCTCAAGAAGATAATGAGTGAATACAAACTTACAATTCCTGTTACCAGAAATAACCACTCAACGCTTACCGGCTTTTCTTTGAGAAAGAAAGTTTAAATTGCATCAAAGTATAAACTTTAAATATCCTGCTCAAAAACTCTAACCTGAGATTATGTCCCCTACATTAAATGTTCTTCATAAATATGCATTTGCCAACTATATAATATTCCATTACATGAAGAGGGTGTAATTTATGTAGTTACTTCTTTGTTGTTAGGTATTTAAGTTGATTCCACTTTTTGACTCTCGTGCCTATGGTGAATATTCTTGTCTGTCAATATTGGACTGCAAGTTTGTTAAGTTCTATAGAATAAAAGTACTTCGGTCAAAAGTACTTTTAAGTCTAAAATATGTTTTAGGGACTTCGAAATATTTTAAAACTCTAATTAGTTGGTTCTCCCCAGAGCAGTGTGTGGGAAGGGCCACTTCCTCACCCTCTTGCCAACTTTGCCAATTTGAGAGGTGAAAAATGGCCTCTCCTTGTTGTTTCCATTTACATGTCTTTGATTATCAGTGAGGTGAACGTTTTTTCTACGTTTATTAGCCACTTGTATTTCTTCCTTTGTGAGCTGTTTATTCATGGCCCTGTTACTTTCCCCAATGGCAAGCTTGTGTTTTTCTTATCTGTGTATATTCTTCATAGCAATAACCATTTGGCTATTATATTTTGACTACCTCACATGAAAATATTGAGAAATCGTTTTCCAAGTTGTTTTTGCCTTTCATTTGCTTTGCAGAAGTTTATTTGGAAATAATAGAAATCTGAATTCAAAATGGTCAAAAAGAGAAGCCAAACTTTGTGAGAATAAGCACACTCATGATACAGAGATCCTACTAAAATATTTTAATATTCATTTCAATAATGGGAGTTTTGACATTACTAGAGAAGAATGAAGAAGTTCCTGCACTTTTCTGCCCCTCAGACTGGTAAAAACAGGAATATTCTTGAAGAACAACCTCCCACATATTGCTTTCAACTTTTTGACACGGATATTAAAATGCCACTCCAAATACCAATGGTAATAAAGAATCTGACTTAAAAGGGGAAGTAGGTGTAAATGTAACACATAAGATTTTTTTTTTTAAATCTTGCAAGCCAGTTGCTGAATAATCAATGGTGACTCAGAGTTGCTACCCACTCCAGCTGGTGGAAAACCTTTGGTTCTTCGGGGTCCATGTTGACATTCTGAAATTTTTGAAAAAGCTGTTCCTCATTCCTTTGTAGGAAGAATAACCAAAGCTTCCTGCCCCATGCTCTCAAGGGAGAATTAGCTTCAGCTTCCTCTCTTTATTGCGCCTGCCTCTGCTCTGATGTTTCTCCACCCCACATCTTGCTTTCCCCCCTCTGCTGCCCTCCTGTCCTCCACATTGCTGGCCTAATTGTAGGCAGACATTGTGATTGGATTTTTTCCTCCCCAAATGAACATGTTAGTGATATTTTCAAAAGAAAAAGAGGCTTCTAGTCAGGTACCAGGGACCCTGCAGGGACATGGCTACTTCTGAATTAATTCCTTTTAGGGAAAGTCGCACTGGGCCTCTGTCTACACTCATTGGGCAAAGAAAATCTGCATGGCACTTGACTGCTGAGTGAGCTGACAAGATATATTCTTGATTGTGAAAGTGCTTGAGGAGAAAGGAAGGTTCTCAGATGTTCCAGAGGGAGAATATTGCTCTTCCTCAGGACTTTGCTAATGGGTGAACTGACTGTAACTTCTTGTCAGGGAATTTTCAAGAATGGCTAAAGAAGTCCACCAAGGTTTAGCACATTTCTCCTCTGTCTCTCATCTGTTCTATGAAGCAAGTCTATTTCTTTTTTCTTTTTCTTTTCTTGAAAGAGAGAGAGAGAGAGAATAAATTTTATTTTTCTATCGGGCCTTTGTTTCTTAGACACTTAGCTGTGTATGTGGTGCTGGGGTTTGAACCTAGGTCCTTGCACATGCCAGGCAAGCACTGTAACTGTGGAGTCGCCACTCCAGCCCTACAATTTATTTTTAAAGAGATTTTTTTAAAGAGAGAAAACCAAAATACTACTCTTAACCTTTACAATGAGTGACAAACTCAGCTCAGGAGGACCAAACACTTTTGCTATTGCCTTGTTTTGTAGTGAGCATGGTGGTAGTGATATGAAGTCATGCTACGCTCCAACGCTCCAACGGACCTCACAGTGGCTTTGCTGAATCTCTTGTAGCATTGACAACCTCTGGGCCTGAGGCCAGTAACACTCAGGAGAGCACCACCTTTATTTCTCTTTACCAAGTCAAGGACATATGGAGGAATTGCATTGCACTCAGCTGCTTTCTTAACACACACGCGCACACACACACGCACACACACACGCACACACTCACGCACACACACACGCATGCACACACAACTCTCTACTACATTCACCGCAAGAATTATCTTTTTGTTGTTGTTGTTGTTGAATATTAGTTGGTGCCAAGACTGAATGATGGAGTGAAAGAGTCCAGGTTTTTAACTTATTCCTGGCTATCAGAAAACTGGTTCCAACTCTTGGCTGACAGGAAGGCGGGGATCTGGCCTGGCTAGTGACTTCTGGGTGACTGTACCTGGGAGAAGGGACTATGGAAGATGCAAAGTTCAGTGGAATGTGTAGAGTTCAGGGCGAGCAGGAACCCCAGTGGCCATACCAGCTACTGAAATCAAGGCATGCTAGTCCAGGGGCCTTAGTGTCTTGGGGAGAGGCTCAGGGGGTAGGAACTGACGACTTTCCTGCCGCTGGCTGTGGGTGTGTCTGCAACACAGTGGTGGGGTGAGGCTGCAGCTCTGAGACAGGGTGTTTTGCCCCTGTGATCTTGATCAACATCCTCAGCACTTGAATTTTGCTTGCTCTTTTGTAAGAGGAAGGTAAGACCTGTCCAACAGCACTGAGTTGATTACAGGGGAGAGTGTAGGTCCTAGCACAGAGCAAGCACTATAAGTACTGGAGAAGTGGAAAGCGTCATTACTATTATAGACATTAACATGTGTTCTATTTATAAAATTATAAAATAGTCTTTCTAAAAGTTTCAATTATAGAAAAATACCCAAATGCCACCCTTACCACCTGATTGATATATGTGTGCTCAAGACTAGAGAAAATCCTAGAAGGGATGGTGATGGGGGCAGGAGGCAGATGTCTTCTGTTCTGGAACTGTGAACTCAGAGTCGTAAAGACACTGCAAACCTTACAACATGCCACAGGGGCCTTACAAAACCCTCTCTCACCTCTCTCTTCCTGAGGGAGTAATGTCCCTTTCTGTAGTCTGGAGCTCTCAGAGACAGCAGCAGCCCTGGGTCTCCATCGTGCTGCTCTGCTTACTAATCTCGTCATGTGGAGCAACTTTTCCAGCTTCTCTGAGCCTCAGCTTTTTCTTTCTGAAAGCAGGATTTAAATGGAGTAAGCCACGTGAAGCACTTAGTGCTGAATAAATTTGTTTCCATCATATTGTTAGGTTGTTCTCATCGCTGGCCAAGGAAGCAGTGCCTCTGCAGACTGTGTGCACACGACACTCCCTTTGGACTATAAGAAGTGGGCCTGTGCACTGTCCAGGACAGAAAGTAGTTGTGTGGGTGCCTGTTTTATCCAGTCATCTAATCCAGGAATGGGGACAGAAAGTCCAAATCAACTCCAGTAGGCTATCCTTCCCTAAGGATACAAGAACCCATGGGAAGAGATGAAGTTAGGTGAGTGGCAAAGGCCACAGCAATGTTTGCTTCAGCACAAGTCTTGCTGTACCTCGACAGTTGACCAGGTACCAAGTGACGGTTGCCACATGCCCAACAGGTGGGTAGCACATACAGCATGGATATGCTGGACAGAGAGACCACCCATGTCCCATATAGTGGAGCAGAATAGATTCCATCATACTGCTCTACATTGTGCACAGTTTAAAACCTATGTCTATTTCTAGAATTTTCCATTTAATATTTTTGAACCACAGTTGACCCGTGGTGACTAAAAATGAAAGTGAGAATAAGATGGGTACTACTGTACACCATTTTAGTGCCAACAGTGCCCAGCTAAGCCCTGGTGCTTTGTCTACACCGGCTGCATGAATGAATAGGGCAATCAGTCTTCCAGTGTTTCTTGAGTTCCAGCCTCAACAGCTCTGTGGGTACTGCCATGCTGATGCCTCCAGCTGTCTTCAGGAGGCTGCGCAGCTGGTGGTTAACAGGCCTGTTCTAACCCTGAGGCTACCTGTGTTTGGGTGTGGGACTTCAGGCAGGTTGTTCAACTCCTCTGAGCCTCGATTTCTTATTAGCAAAACAGGGTTGATAGTGATAATATCACAGGTACATATGACTTATTTCCCCTAATTACATTGGAAACTATTTGAGGGGACAGTTGATTTTTTTGCTAGGTCTTAGCATGGTGCACACAGCTAAGAATGTGATTATCTATTCAGTCTGTGCGATTTCTAAAGACAAAAGATTTTAATTTACTTTCTGTCTTCAGCACCCAGCACAGAGCCTGGCACACAGTGTGCACCAAATAGATGTCCATATGTATGTGATCAGATAGCTAAAACAGCATGCACTGAACAGAAGCGTCACATGAATGGGGCCAAATCTAAGGCTGTGCGTTGGAGGAGGGAGAAATTCCGAGGATGGAGGCAGGCAGGGAAAGCTTCTTGGAGGAAGTGGGATGGGAGCCAAACCTTGCATCCTGTGGCTAGTCTTCGTGATTCCAGCTCGTGCGTCTGGGAGGAGAGACCAGCAAATGGACGACTAGATGTAACACAGGTGGTATTTATTGCCAACCCCATGAGGCAGGATTTTATCATGTGTGCTGATTTGCCTGGGGTTATACAGCATGGCAGCACTGCCCGGTTTGGAGTGGATAATTTGGTTGGTGGAAGTATTTTTGCTAATCTTGAAAATGTTCAAACATATCCCCATAGCCCTTTACACTTCTCAAAGCCAAGTCTCAATTTTTAATTTTTTTGAGGGGAGTACTCGGGACTAAATCCAAGAGTGGTCTACCGCTTCACTGCATCCCTAGCCTTTTTATTTTTTATTTTGAAACTGAGACTTGCCTTGAACTTGCAATCCCCCTACCTCATCCTCCCAAGTTGCTGGGATTACAGGTGTGCCAGGTTCATTTTTTAAATTTTTTTGTAACTTCATAGTAACATGATATGTAGGATAATCCTAATTGTCACATGAGAATTTCTAAATAGAGGTGCCTTGAACCCAAGAGAAAATAGGAGCGATGTGTTTGTGGATGTGTATATTGTCTCTAACTTCTTTTGACTCAAGGGACCAAGAAGTTCCTGAGTACAAAGTTGATAATTACAGTCACAGCTGTTCCATACACAAAAGTGCATATCCTAGGAGGCAAGTATTGTGATATCAGTTGTACAGATGGAACTGAAGCTAGGGGAGATTGATTAATGTGTTCAACATTAAAATTATTCAATGGTTCGGTGGTTATGGCGCTTGCCTGGCATGTGCGAGGATGCAGATTCAAACCCTAGCACTGCGTACACATCAAAGTGTTGGAGCAACAAAAGCAAAATGAAAAACTAAATAAAATTGAATCTCTCTTTCTCTCTCTCTTTTTCTCTTTCACTGTCCCTCTCTCTTTAAAAAATAAATAAATAAAATTATTCAGTGTCACATGTAAGGTGTGACCCAAGTTCATTCTGACTCCAAGAGTTGCATTCTTGCCACCACAAACACTTTCTATCTGTTCGCCAATATTTGAACAGCCCCAAAAGTACTAAAAATGCTAATACTGCAGAAAAGGGACATCACCAGAGTGCCCTGGGGCCATCATTTTTGGAGGTTACACCCTACTTCTTTCACAAAGGTGCCTGGCCAAGGAGGCGAGCAGGGCTGAGATAAGCCAAACTGTTTTCTAACTCACACAGAGGTTGATATGAAAGCCCAAGAGTTAAGAGTTGTTACTCTATGCCACGCTTTGGAAAATAAGACCGGGCCATTTTTCAGGGTGTTTTTGGAGTATTCCTCAGGGTTGGGAGCTTTTTTTCAGTCTGTTACAATCATAGTCACAATAGCTTATGCATGTTAATTGAGTGAACGGCATTTAAATTAAGATATTTAGGGGCTGGAGCTGTGGCTCGGTGGTTGCTGAGCTTGCCCGGCATGGGCAAGTACAAGGGTTCAAACCCCAGCACCCACGTACACAATGAAGTGGCAGAGCAGCTGAGGCCATATGAAAAACTCAATAAAGATTGATTCTTTCTGTCTCTCTCTCTATCTCTCTCACTGTCCTTCTATTTAAAAATAAATAAATATCTATTTCTTTATAAATCTAAATATTTATCCTAATAACTCAGTAATATGGGAAATATGTAGTGTGCTTGATATGAAAGCTTTGCACTTCATCCGTATTAGTTTCGAAGGAAAAAAAAGACAGGTCTGGAAGGCTAGCAATTGAGGACTTTCTGTTCCCATCTCTGCTGCAGCCTTTTGGTGTGACACTCAGTACCTTCAGCCATCTCTAGAATGCAGAGGGAATGGTGGACTCAGTGGTTTCCAAGTTCCCTCCTGCTAATATGGTGCTCTTTGAATCAGGCATGTTCACACTGCAGTGACACCTTTCATGCATTTCAGAGTTAGAAGGAGTTTTAATGATCCTCTGCTCCACTATCCCCTTCATAAAGAAGGCAAAGCAGGTAATATTGTTCCCTTTTACAAATTCAAATATACAGGCCCTGACAAAGGACTGACCACTGGTCCATCATTCCACTGTACCAACCAACCTCTCTGCGAGGGTCTGTTAAGTCCTGTTAGACTCGTCCAGTGTTCTCCTTCTTTATTCTTAATGGAATCAGCTAAACTCCAGCTATTGTGTGCTGAACTCTAGGCTTTCCAATTCTTCTTTGTTCTCACTGGAGACAGAAAAACCCCAGCAATGGTGTGCCCAAGTCTAGGCCTTCCAATGCCCATGGACTGACAGTACAAGCAAAGTGTGGTGAATGGGAGTTTGGCTGGGCATCTTTTCTCACCAGAGAGAGACGGTGTGCATCTCCTGGGAGTCACTCTCTCTGAGTTGCATTCAGTTCACCTGCCTCTACTGCAACCAACTGAAATAGAGAAAACAGATTTTAAAATATGGTAGATTTTGGAGTCTTCTAGTGGACCTTCATCAGACCACTTCCTAGTGGCTCTGCCACTTCCTACCAGGCAGCAGGGAACCAAATCTCAACCTCTGGGAGAGTCTACATTTTCATCTGTAAAATACTGGGATTATTATATGAAGGTTGGTTTATAATACACACAAAGTTGCTTAAGTATTTAATAGTACATTTTAGGCTTCTCAGCAAAGTTTGAAAGAGGAAATGGGGAAGGGAAATGAAGGGACAATCATTTACTACATTTATCATACTTTATTAATATCATTTTTCAAGATCTGGCTTCCTGTTCTTTAGTAAATGGTAAAATTAGGAGCATTCTTCTACAGATTACCGGCTCTAGATTTTTCTTCCCTGAGATTTGCTAATTAAGAAATACCATCAATATTCTAATTGGGTCACTGACATTTCTTTTAAATAATTACAAAGGGACTTAAGTGACCATGTGAAAGGGCATGTTAATATTAGTCTAAAATGTAACTCACTGTGACTCTGATGTGAATGCTGATTTGTAGAATTAGTTGCACAGGGAGTAAGTTAAGCTCATGGGACAAATGGGGAATCTGAGGCTCCTTTTTCTGAAATCCAGGGTCTATCAGAGCATATAGGAAGTGAGGCAAACTAGCATGGTCATCCAACTTAACACATTCTGTGGCATTTGGAGCTGTGGTGGGGGAAAACAGGCTCCCTTGTTAATTTCACACTTCCCTTATACATTTCAAAAAACAAGGTGTGACTCCCCAGCTGGATTTTGAAAGGATTTTCTGGAGGCTGAATCCAGGTATTTTTGCAAACTCCCTAGCTTTAAGGAGCTTTATGTTTTCTGGCATCTGTTTGCGATGGGACTCCAAATCTACTCAGTTAAAGCAGGAAGGGATTTATGCTTCTTGAAGGATCTTTCCTACTTGTGAAGTCTCTGGGCTTACTGGAGCTGCTGGTGGCTTTTGCCATGAGTGTAGACTATCTGGGACACAAATGTACTCTCCAAAAGCTGGGGATGTCTGTCGGAGTGTAAGGAAAGAAGGAATCTGGCATCTGCCCGTGTGCCTTCCATGAGCTAGCCGCCTGGTAGCCGCAGGAGTTGGGAGCTATTGTCTTTGTTTGATGTAGGAAAGAATCAAAGCCCAGAGAAGCTGCCCTGCCCTGAGACCATGCCCCTTTCTAGCAATATATTCAATCTGCTCTGAAATACCCAGGTCTGGGCAGAGGGGCCCAGCAGCCTGTCGGGCACTCTGCTCTTCTCCCCAGGCCCCTCGGCCACCCCCTCCTGGCTGCAGATGCCCAGGTCTGTTTTCTTTGGCTTCCTCATTAATGAGTTCTGCAGGACATTGCTAAGTCTAGTTATGCAGCCTTAATTGGTTTAGTTACAACAAGATAATTCCTTTTTTCTTCTCTTGGAGGCCTTTCTGTTTAAAGACATTTTAGCTGGAAGATGCTAATTATCAATGAGGGAAAAATGACACCTGAAGAGTTCATTTTCCATCTTGGTCCTTGGTTTTCCTTTGAACTCCCTCCCCCTGGCCCTCTTTCCCACTTCATCACTTGTCCCCCAGCACCATAAAAGAGAGCTCTTCCCTGGCTAGGCCGGCAGAACTTTCTTTCTTGCTAGCCAGACGGTCGTTCCCTCCACAGCTGTCTCAGGAGCATGGACAACCTGCAGGAGACCTTCCTTAGCCTCGAGGATGGCCTGGACTCCTCCGACAGCCCTAGCCTGCTGTCCTCCTGGGATTGGAAAAGCAGGGCAAGACCCTTTGAGCTAAGCCAGGGCTCCCCCGCCCAAAGCCTTTCCCCAGTTCCTTCGCTGGAGTCCTATTCTCCTTCCCCCTGTCCAGCTGGGGCTGGGCTGCCCTGCGGGCATGGTGCGGCCAGCACTGAGGGCAGCGACGGCTGCAGCAGCCATGGGACCAGTAGCCTAGTAGAGATGGACTACAATATGTTGGCTTTCCAGCCTGCCTACCTACAGGGTGCTGGTGGCCCCAAGGCCCAGAAGGGCCCCAAAGTCAAGATGTCTGTGCAGCGGAGACGGAAGGCCAGTGAGAGGGAGAAGCTCAGGATGAGGACCTTGGCTGATGCCCTGCACACCCTTCGGAATTACCTGCCACCTGTCTATAGCCAGCGAGGCCAGCCGCTTACCAAGATCCAGACGCTCAAGTACACCATCAAGTACATCGGTGAGCTTACAGAACTCCTCAACAGCAGCAGAGAGCCCAGGCCCCAGAGCGTGTGAGCATCATCCCTGGAGCATTTGACCAGCTCCGATCCCCTGGGCAGGAATAGAAGAGCTTTAAAACCCCGGAGTTTCTCCTGGGACAACAGCATAGAATTATTTGTGTATAGTTAGTGTGGTCATCTTGTCACCTGAGAAATTCCTTGGAGCAGCCAGAACACCTACCTATGAGACAACAGGAACTGTTGCTTCTAGTTTTTTCCCACCATCTCTCTGGACACTCGTCTTTTACAAAGAGACAGATTATTTTGTCCTTCTGTGTCTGTTCAAGGTATTCTAAATGGTCACTGCATTTTAAATGCATTTTTCAACAATATAAAATAGTTATAATTAATCTTCTGCCATTTTGGCGTTGGGAGCTTTTTTTCTACTGTTAACTAAACCTGTGTTTTGTACAGGGTCCAGTGTAACACCTGGATTCTTATTCAGAAAGGTTTGTGTCAAGGAAAGGGTTAGAACTCTCCTGTTTCTGTGTGTATGAGTGTGTGTGTGTGTGTGTGTGTGTGTGTGTGTGTGTG
This sequence comes from Aplodontia rufa, assembly GCA_004027875.1. Classification (NCBI taxonomy): domain Eukaryota; kingdom Metazoa; phylum Chordata; class Mammalia; order Rodentia; family Aplodontiidae; genus Aplodontia; species Aplodontia rufa. Next base: position 157,301 of record PVKS010000423.1, read on the forward strand.
TTCAACTAAAGTCATGCCTTTACTGTGGCTTTACTTTGGATGGGATCAAAATCACTTAAATATAGACTGCCAAGGCAGGCAGACTGCCAAGTTGCAACAGAGTGAAGATCCTAAGAGCAGAGCCTCTTGTCTTGAGGCAAGGGAAGGTAGGCTGTGCAGGCTGAGGCCTGAGGACGAGGGCACAGGAAGAAGGAGGAGGACTCAGAGGGCAGGAGCTCCCTGCATCCAGCCTGATGTGACTATGACTTCATTTATCCCTACGCGCTCATTTCTCCAATGAAGAGATTGGCTGGAGCTGGGGGACAGACCTTGAATTCCATGGGTAATAAGTGAGAAGGTCAGGAATGGCAACTCCAGGGTCCTCCAGAGGAATGTACCTCTTCATCCACAGCCTCCTGCCCGAGCACTCACCCTCTCCCTCCACCCTCCTGCACGCAGGCACCAAGGCTCCCTTCCCTAAGGTGCGTGTCCTGGGAGGTATCTGCAGCACCACAGTTTGGTCAGTTGGAAAGCACAGGACATTCACAGGGGCTTGGCTTTAAGGAGGTTCTCAAAAAACAGTGGGCTTCTGTAAAGCTGCTGTTTCCTTGCTTTGACTGTTAACCACCAGTGTGTTTCCAGGTTCACAATTTCATGTATGATTCTTCCCACATTTCTCCTTGACTGATATATATATATATATATATATATATATATATATATATATACAGATCAAATATATATATATAATATATGCAAATCAGATATATATACGCAGATATATATGCAAATAAACATGAGGATATGTACACTTTAGAGTACTTTTAATTCTGCAAATTATTTTTTTTTCTCAGCAATTTGTAGTAAAAATCCTTCCTAGCTAAGGCAAATAAATCTGTGATACAAGTGCCATTATGATATCTATTTTATATGTGAGGAAGTTGAGGCAGGATTTTACTAGAGTCCCACATGTGAAAAGTGTAGTGGAAATCAGAGGCTCCCAACATCCCACAGCCCAGGTCCTGTGTAATTTCTGTCATGAAGCACCTTTGGGTTTTTTATCCTCCCCAATTGCTATAGCAAATATCATAGATAATCATCTTTATCCACTGGTATTTGAATTGGTCCAAAATATTCTGGAATCAGAGTGTATTCATATTTAAAATTTTTAAAAGTACCATTAATAATTTTCATAAAAGTTTGTGGTTATTTATATTATATCCCATTAATGTCATGTGACAGAGGTATCTGTACCACACTGCCACTAGATATTATCAATCTCAAGAATTTTTAGTGGATAAAAAAAAGGTTGTGTCATCGTTGTGTTAATTTTTATTTTCCTCTCTGTTGGTTGAGATGGAGCATCTTTTTAATTTTATGTGACTATTATTAATTTTGGCTCCTCTTTTATAATTTGGCAGTTGATGTTCTTTGCAATTTCCCTGTTGAATCCTCTTCTTGTTAATTTGGGAGAGTTCTTTGCACAACATATGAGTTGAAGTACTTCCTTACAATCTACCACTTTATCATATTCTTTTTTATAGGTGTCAGATTTATGATGTGATATTTTTTGCTCTTTGAAGCTTTTAACTTTTACATGATCAAATATCTGTTTTGCTTTGTGGTTTGTGTGGTTTTTTCCCTTTGCTTAATTTTTCCACGTTCCAAAACTTTTCAAATGTTCTCCTGATTTTTCAACTATTTTTTATAGTTTTATTATTTACATATATATCTTTAATGTATCTGTAACTTACTTTTCTCTAAAGTATGTGGAAGGAATTTAACTTTATTTCTGCCTAGTGTTTTATAACTGAAGAATATTTTATCTTCTCATCAGGAGGTAGTGGGGTATAGTTATTAAACTATTATACTAGCTATAAAAACTTCATCAGCTTCTTATACATTAGTTTTGAGTGTTTTGGAGAAGAAACTAGAAAACACTGGGCAATATCATGACTTTCTCCAGGGGACTCTACCTTATGCAAGCACATGCATTTATGTGAGTGTATGCTAATGCATGTATATGTATGCACGTATGCACATGTATATGTATCTCTGTGTGTGCACACATGCATGCACATGTGTGTATATACTCTTTTTATGTGTTAGAGAATGATGAGTAACGAGGATGATATTGTGGGGTGGGGAGAATCAGCTAGTTCAAAAACTAACTTGTAGATAAAATGCTTTTTCCTTTGGCGTTTTCAAACAAGCAAGACCCAAATGCTCTTGGCTTTGATTTTTCAGGTGTGGGCTTGAAGAATGGTTCATAAATAGCCTGGGAAGTTTTGGTTGTCCTGGGGCCCAAGGACTGTGGATGTTAGGAAGTATCTGTTCTCACTTTTTGAAAATTCCCTCAAAGCCACAGAGTCACTGGGCCTATCCACAGGATTTCTAAGGGGCCCACTTGATCCTAGGCATTTGGAAAACCAGGAGAAGGTGGCAGGTTTTGGGAGGAAGGCTCTTTCCAGAAATCTGTCTCATAGACACCATTGAACCCTCCCCAGATGCCTGCCTGCAGCCAGCCCCTCTTGAGGATAGGTAACTGAACAGAAGCATTCGCTCCTGCAGCAATGATCCCCAATGAAGCTGCCTCCTGTGTAGGGAGGAGGGCTGGTCTAGGCCTCTAGGGAGTGCTTAAAAGCATTTGGCTTTCAGGGAGTGCTTAAAAGCATTTGGCTTGGGCGAAGCTCAAGAATAGAGGTTATTTCTGGTGCCTACTGTGTCATGGTTGTCAGTATTTCCAATTTATTCCTTAATATCACCCTTATAACAACCCTGGGAGGTGGGAATGATTCCTATTTTGAGGATGCAGAAACAGGTTTAGGACAATGAGCAATGCAAAGCCACATGATTCACTAGTGAGTTCTGCTCTCCAAAGCTCTTGCCTGCGCGTGTGGTCTGGTTTGCTCGAAGACACCACGTGCACTGGGCTCAGCTGTGGGAGAGCGATCTCATCAAATGCTCACTCCTGGGGTTTCATGGCCTTCTCTCTGCCTCCCTTCCTCTGGGGCCCTCATTTCTTTCACCCACCGAAGCCTTTATGAAGGGCTATTCATCTCATCCTCTAAATTATTTCCCTTTGAACTTCTTTTTCTTTTTTTTTTTTAAGAGAGAGAAGGACAGTGAGAGAGAAACAACTTTATTGAGTTTTTCACATGGCTTTCGTTGCTCCAACACTCAGTTGTGTATGTGGTTCTGGGGTTTGAACCTGGGTCCTCTCGCTTGCCAGACTAGCCCCGAAACCGCTGAGCCACCGCTCCAGCCACTTCCCTTTGAACTTCTGCCTCTGCGCTCAGAAATACCTAGAGTCCGGCACCTAGAGTGTTCCTTAATCTGCAGAGGAAATCTGACTTCTGCTCATTTGTGTCCAATACTGTTCCACAATTCACACTGATCTGCGGATTCTTTGTTCTTGTAGCTTCTGACACATGAGCTAATTAGGAGAGGGGCCAAAGCAGGGGGGGCGGATCCTAGGCAGCTCAACAAGTTGACCGAATTACTCTGATGTTAAAATAATTTTTAAAAAACAACAGCAAGGGCTGGGGATATAGCTCCATGGTAGAATACTTGCTGGATTCAATCCCCAGCACCATAAAAAGAAAGAAAGAAAGAAAAATTATAAACAACAGAGGAAGCACATATGTAAATGCACTCGTGCTTGCAAGGTCCTGTTACAAGGCTTAGTATGCTATATGCCTAAACTGAAGCGTCTTTTGATTCCTGACAATTCCTGAAAATGGTCCAGTCTGGGGGAGGGATCCGGCCTGGGGCTGGGCCTTGACCCCTGCAGCTGTTTTGGAAGGAACCAGAGCTGGCCACTGCCTCCTCCTTCTCCTCCTCCAGCTGGGAACCTGAGAAGGCCTCTCTTACCAAGGAAATGTCATTGGAGCTGAAGCACTGCCTCTTACAGTAGCTCACAAAGACTTGAACTTGATGTTTTGGGCCCAGAAAGATCCTTGAACTCTGAGGAAAAAGAAAACACAAAGACTTCTGAGAAGGTTCCAGGAAATGAACAACTGTTTATTTGTCTCTGGGGTTTGGAAACTGTCGACCTCCCTTCCATTAGATATGCTCTTCTCCACATGAACTCCACTGACTTTTGCTTCTCTTCAAAGTTGAATGAGATGACCAGGCAGAGCCAGAGGTCAGGGGCAGTGGGAGAAGGGCATGTTTAGAAAGGGCTCCCCGGCTTTTCTCAGCCCAGGAAATCAGGGTAGATGCATCCTTAGACCGGTAAGGCTCAGGACCAAGGACTCCTTCCACAGTTTTTTTTCTCTTTTAATCTTGTTAGCTTACACTAGGAGATTGCTATTGAGAGGCCAAGTTTCCTTGCCCAAGGTCACATTCCTTTGTCCAGGATCACATAATTTGGGCAAAGTCAAGCACTCCGCCCGGTCTGCTCAATCCACTTCTCCAACAACACCAAGTCTGTGTGGATGAAATGCAGCAGAGAACGAAACTAGCAGAGAAGTCTCTGCTGCAAGCCTTCCCCACGAGTGTTTTCTCACTCGAAGAAGCTTTGTATTCATCCTGACACCTTATTAGGATTTCTACAAAGGACCTTATAGTTTAAATTGTGGTACTCTTTAGCCTCTCTTCCCATGCGGAGCAGAGGGTGAATGTTCTTTCATCCTCTCTAGTTATCTCTCTACAGCAGATGTGTGCTTTCGATGCTTTAGAAATTACAAAGCATTTTATGCACATTATCCTATTTAAGTATTACTTAAACCATATTATAGATTAGGCTGAACAGGGATTGCTGGGTCCCTTTTTACAGATGAGGAAATTAGCGCATAGGATGATCAACTAAATCTTAACAATTCATCCATGACAGAGTTGGCATTAGGACCCATTTTAAAACTCATTTATCTTTCTTTTTCCCCCCTGGCTAACCAGGGGTACTTCCTGAGGAAATCCAGTTGTGCCCTAAGCTCTGTTCCCAAAAGCATTCTCAAAATGTGTTCTATGAGTCATTTCTTCCAGGTGGCCTTTGCATGTAGTCTTTCTGAATTCTTGAATCTGATCAGTATCCACAGGTAAAACAATTCACAACTTTCACACAGGGAGGGGTGGCAGAATATTAAGCCATTCTGAATTTTTAGTCTAATCAGTAAGCACAGACAGAACAATCAACATATTCATGCTGGGGAGGGAAATTTAAAGGCTAAACAGAATTTTATTCTTTTTCATAATTCAAGAATTATAAAAAGGGCTGGAGCGGTGGCTCAGTGGTTGGAGCGCTTGCTGGCTTGCACAAAAACCCAGGTTCAAACCCCAGTACCATGTACACAACTAGGTGTCAGAGGAATAAAGCCCAGATGAATAAACAAAATTGATTCTCTCTTTCTCTTTAAAAAATTATAAAAAAATTTTTCTTAGGGCCCTTTATGCCTACTTTCACTTAACTACTTCCTAGCAAAGAAAGCGAACATTTAAGTAATTTAAGTTCTGTGTGCAGCTGCAGGGGGTTGTGGACCCAATCACTGAGAAAAAGAGTAGAAGAACTTAACGATGGTGGGAGCTGCAAGAGGAGAAGAGAGCGGTGGGGAAGGAGGGTACTCAGATGTCAGCCTTGGTCCTGCTATTGGGATGCAGAGATGAGGTGCTCAGAGCTGAGTGAGAGAGACAGATAGATAGACAGGTGGAATAACAGAAGTCAGTGCTGATTTCTGGATGCAGGGAAGACTTCACATGCAAGTTGTCTTCTGGGCCCTTGAGGCAGTGAAGGCATCCTCCACTGAGAAAGCTATCTGTGAAAAGCCTGATGGTGGGTCTGCCTCCGCCATGCTGCTTGACAAAGTCTGGGCATGGGGAAGGGCTTGGCAAAGCCACCATTCCAGGAGACTGCCACCGTTATCTTTCCTAGGAATTGGATGTTTTCTTACAATGACCATACTTATAACTATACATTTGCAAATTAAATTTCCATGAAGATTTGTTATTGATGATAAAGATTGTTGTAAAAGTAATATTACTTCATTAGGTTTGCAGATTCTGGAGGATGATGAGAAATGCCTCAATAAATATATTACTACCACAATGACAAGCCCAGATAACCAAAAATCCAACTCTGAAAAGTTCTTAAGAAAATTACATTTACAGGAATTACTCTCACCCATGTTGACTACATCTAGTCCTGTTAATGATTTACCAGTTAAACAACTAAAGACAAATAATAGAAAGTTTGTTGTTCCTACAGTACAGGGACCACCATTTGTGGCCTATAGTATTGGAGGACATTTGCAGTACCCACCTAGAGGAGCCCAGGTAAATAATTATTAAGACCCTCCACCCATAGACCCACCATTGCCTTTGACAGGAATCTACAATGATAATGGAGAACATGTTGTTAATATTAATGGCAAATGGACTAATGTCCAGCGCCTGCCCTTTCTGCAAAGACTTGGATGTCAGGGGCCGCCTTGGAAATGTAAGACAAAGGAACAAAGAAACAGCATACATAAACAGGAAAATATTATCTAAAAATCAAGTGTTCACACTGCATACTATACGAGTGATTAAGGAATATGATGTTTTTCTACTTCTCATTTTGCCTTTGTTTTTAAATAGTTTGTTTCTACTTCTTAGATGATAGTAAGGACACATAAATATTTTTGTAGGATTAAGAATTAAGGTTACCAATATTAGGATTACAACAACATAATCTTAGTTAATATAAAACTGTAATACAATGCTTATTACTTGCTTGGAAAAGGGTATTAAAGATAGACAATATTTTATTGCTCAAAACAATAAAATATCCTAGTAAAATGCTTATGCAAATACTTCCGAGTAAATATAGAAAGCTGACCTTAATGTACTCTTTAAGTGTAAGAAGACAGAGGGTGTAATATCTTGAAAGGACACATGAGGAAAGGGAATAACACATGTTATTGTGGTTAATAACAAATCTTGTGATTAATTGATGGTAATTTGTATCCTACTTGCTTTCACACGCCTATTGTAGTAAATGATATATAAAGGAGATCAAAATAAAACTGAGCAGCATTTGCTTCAAGTTGCTCCAGGGGTTCATGTCGTTCCTCTGTGTTGACTCCACTCATCCTTTGGGGACCCTCTGAGTTGCTGGGGCTGGCTCCCAGCAGCCTGAGATCCAGAAAACCACCAGGCTTAGGGTGATCACCGTGGGCTAGTTTGGCTGAAGCAGAGTTTGGAGGAACAGAGAAATGAGAAAGGATGAATAAGCAGAAGTGAGAGGCTAAGGGCTGGAATATCCTTCAAATGGTTGCTGAGTCTTGACCAGAGAGAACCCTCCATCCAACACAGATGCTCATCCAAACAGGTCTCCATCCGATCACATTGTTCAGGACATAACGTGTGTTCAATGGGCTTTTGCAGTTGTCGTCCACATGGCTCAGTTACTAAATTCTTGAGTTTTTCTTGCTTTACTTCCTATATTGTACTTTGCATGCTCATAAAAAGGGAATCCAGTCTTTAGCATTCTTTCTTAGAATAGTTTTTCTTCTTGCATCTGCTTTCACTTTATCTTAATTTTTCTCCCATTTTTTTCAAAACTTTGCCTATAGTTCTATCTGCATGACCCTTTTCATTCATGCCCGTCCCCTCTTCTTGGGTACTTTCTCCTCCCTCTGTTCTGCCCCACACAGTAGGCCCTTCCTACTGTTGTAACAAAATGCCCAGGACTGGGCAATTTATAAATAATAGAAATTTCTTTCTCATAGGTTTGGAGGCTGTGAAGTCCGAGATCAAGGCCCTGGCAGGCAGCGTCTGAAAAGGCCCTTCACACTGTAGAGAGTGAAGGATAAAAAATGGTGACTACTTTCATCAGCCACTAAACCCACGTGTGTAACCTGTCAAGGCTTGATCCTCCCCTGTTTTAGTCAGCCTTCTCGCCTCCATGACCAAAAGACTTGGCAGGAACAATTTTAAAGGAGGAGAAGTTTATTTGGTGCTTGTTAGGTAGAACTTGACCCAGGAATTGCCATTTTGAAACTTATCCTCCATCTTAGAACAAGAACTACTTCAAGGTCACACCACCCACCTATCCCTAAACCCTCAACACACCTATCCCTAAACCCCAACCCATCTATCTCTAAACCCCAACCCACCTATCCCTAAACCCTCAACCCATCTATCCCTGGACCCTAAAACCACCTATCCCTGAACCCTTAAAACCACCTGTCACTAAACCCCCAAACCACCTATCCATAAACCCCCAACCCACCTATCCATAAACCCCCAACCCACCTATCCCTAACCCTGAACCCACCTATCCCTAACCCCAACCCATCTATCCCTAAATCCCCAACCCACCTATCCCTGAATCCTAAAACCACCTATCCCTAAACCGCCAACCCACCTATCCCTGAACCTCCAACTCACCTATCCCTGAATCCTAATTCCACCTATCCCTAAACCCCCAACCCACCTATCCCTGAACCCTAATTCCACCTATCCCTAAACCCCCAACCCACCTATCCCTAAATTCCCAACTCACTTATCCCTGAACCCTAAAACCACCTATCCTTAAACCCTAAACCCATCTATCCCTAAACTCACCTATCCCTAAACCCTAAACCCACCTTTCCCTAACCCCAGCCCACCTATCCCTAACCCCCAACCCATCTATCCCTGAACCGTAAAATGACCTGTCCCTAAACCCCCAGCCCACCTCCCTAAACCCTAAACCCACCTATCCCTATCCCCGCCACAATACTCTACAATCATGCAAAGAAACCCCAAACACCCTATCATAAGAAAGGATTCCTCTCTGACAACTCTCTAGCAATACCCTAATCCCTTCCTCCCTCATCCCCCGTGTATCTTCCCCAGCCTGAGAACAGAAGTCTGGTCCCAGTGCCCACACTGGAGCCCCTTCTGCAGGTTTGTCTGGAATAAATCTGTGTTACTGCTGAGCCACTGCCTCCTCTTTCCTTCAGGCCTCCGTTCGCTTCTTTCCTTACTGTGCTCATGATTTCAGGGACATCAGTCCATTGCTTGTGCTGATTGAGGCAGAACATAATGGCGTCTGAAGGGTGTAAAGGAGGAAAGGGACAACATATATACCCTAAAGGCATGCCCCTGATGACCTGGCTCCTCCAACCACACCTTACCTGCCTACAATTACCACCCGGTTAATCCATCCAAGTGGATCAACCCACTGGTTAGGTTAAGGCTCTGGTAACTCATTTCACTGCTAAACTTTCTTTCACTGTCTCATACGTGAGCTAAGGGGGACGCCTCACACCTGAGCTATAACATCTCCTAGATCTTCTACCCCTTAACATTATTACACTGGTGGTGCAACCTATGAATTTGGAGGGACACATTCAGACTACAGTGCCTGCTGTCCTCTAGAGTCTTCTTCCAGGGAGCAAGGGGGAGAAATTAAGCAGACAAAGCCGGAATCTTCTTTAGTTGGCTAGGGGCATGCGTATGAGTTTCTTCTTATGCTTGCTATAAACACAGCAGCTCCATGCTACCTCACTTGCATGTGAGGTGTGAGTCTTTCAATCATTTATATCCTGCAAATTATCAATTGTATATGGATGGCTAGCTCAGCACTAGGATTGGCAGTGACAAGGAGCCAGAGAGTGACCAAGATGCTGCAAATTTAAACACAAGCAGCATTATGTTCTTATTTTAACGTATGTGATTTCATTTAATCCTCATAATTATTTGTGAGGCAAAAGCTTAGTCTCTGCACAAAAAGTTTAAACGCAGTTGGAGGAGATAGATCTATCTATAAACCATCATAATACAGGTCAAAAGTAAAGGACTGAAAGAATGTATGAGATATCTAAAACGGTAATGGGAACAAGAGATGGTGCTATAGTTCACAGGTATGTGTACCCCAAAACTCATATGTTGAAACTTGTCCATGAGACAGTACTAAGGGGGAAGCCTTTGGGAGATGATTAACTCACAAGGTGGAGCTCTCATGGATAGAATTAGTGACTTTGTAAAGGAGGTGCCAGGGAGCTGTTGGCCCCCTTTTTGTTCCTTCCACCACCTCAGGACACAGAGTTTGCTCTCTTGGGAGGATGCAGTGGTGGGGCTGCATCTTGGAAGCAGAGATGGGATCTCACCAGACACTGAGTTTACTGGTGCCTTTATTTGGATTTCCCAGCTTCTGTAACCATGAGCAAGCACATTTATGTTGTTTACAAATCACCCAGTGTAAGATATTCCGCTACAACAGCAGGAACAAACTAATATGGAAAGGAATTCTGTTGGGTGGGGCACCTGGCATGCGCAGAGGAGGGGTTTAAGGTTACAAACAGGAGCAGAGCATTCACAGTGGAACTGGAGAGTGGGGTGAATTAAAGGCCAGAGTGTTGAGAAGGGAAAGGTGGACCAGCGCTGAAAGCTTTATGAACGCTCGAGCAAGACACCATTTCCAAATTCTGATCAGTCCCAGAGCATTGGTGTTCTGGGATGTTCACTTCCGTGCATAACGTCATATTCTAACCCTTCCAGCAAGGCTGTGAGAGAGCAACCTCACCCACATTTTGCAAATGAGAAAACAGGTTTAGAGGGTAGCTGGTCAGAGGCTCCTTGGTCACTGAGCTTCACTGTTCTCACATAGAGAAAGAAGCTGAAACTACAGAGACGCCCCCATGAGACAAACGGTTCCCTAGGAGGCTTCTGAGCACAGGTATTGTCTGTGATTAACTCCAACATCCAGGGCCAGGTGAATTTATTTCTCCGCTCACAGTAAAACAGTGTAAATGCCTCCCCATTGTGACCGGTTTTCTTATTTAGGGGGAGACCTTTTCAAAGATCCCAGAGGTTTAAATATGGATGCAATAGCCATTTACTTCAACCTAATAACATGCTCCCATTACTTGCCTCTAGTCTCTAGTCTTGGCAAAGGAGACCGTTTTTTTGGAGTCTTTCCTACCCAGCGTTCTCCTGGCCACCCTTTGCCAGGGCAGGTGAGCATCAGGGGTGCCCTAAGGCAGGCTTTTAACCAAGTGAGCAAGGCTGGAGGAGCCCAAGGGCGCCAAGGGAGCCGAAGGGTCGGGGAGGCTCTACTTAAAAGGCGCAAAATGTGCTAGGAACTCTGAGCCTTGTTTTTGTTTATTTGTTTTGTATTTGACTCACCAGGAAGGAATAACTGACGCTGGTCTAATAAACCTGAAGCCTCCTTAGCAACTGCGAGAGCCAGGTGGCTGCTCTGCCTGCCCTGCGCGAGCTGTCTTTGGGGACACGGGTCCCCGGGGCAGATGCTATTTCCGCGCACCTGCTCGATCTGTTTGAAAACACCTGGCCAGCAGGCACACCCTGGCGGGCTCCAGACCTCAGTGCCTCCAGCGCTGGGTGCTGCTTGCGAAGCTCTGGGGCCCAGGACGCTGCAGCCGGCTCTGCTCGGTTCTCGCACGGCCTCGGGCGCCCCCTGCAGGAACCCGCTCCACTGTCCTGGGAACCGGAGAACCTGTCCCCAAGGCTGTACCTGTGGGAGAGCAGTGGCCTTCTCCAGGCAGCGTCCCCCACCCTGGACTGCAGAAACTAGGGACTGGATCACTGGGACACAGAGGATGCTCAAGTTCCTACACCCTGGGTTCTGCTGAGGGCTGGGCGGGAGGTGCTTTGAACCCAGCAGGTAATTTCATGTTGGAGAATTGGAGACATTGAGAAATTCTGTTGCCTTCGTGAAAAAGGTGGTTTTGGAATTACTGAGCAAGGTCTTCAAAATCAAAATGTTTGTAAACTCCAGATTAGGTATCCTTTTCTGCAAAACAGAGGAAAGACGCTCGCCTCTCAGGCCGGGTATGACGATTAAATGAGACCACAGAATTAAGCATCTCTTGGTGGAATAAACGCAATTGCCTTCTCAAGTGAAAGACCTCTGGCAAATTATTTACTATTTTTCCCCTCAAAACGTTAGGTCAGCAAGCTTAGTGACGGTGAGCAGCGCAAGAATTTCTTTCCCCGGCTGGGGCGAGTAGGGAAGCAAGAGGCATCCGCCTGTCAGAACTGTCAGACTTATCCTTTCAGACACTGCATCTGCTATTTCTATTTTTTTTTTTACTTTGGTGAGATTTATAATAAGTTTGTTCTCTAATTATAGTTAGTTCTGTGTAGTTATCAGTTGAATTTAAAACCTGGAAACTGATAAAGAGCATTTACAACATTTAGTAATTTTTATACTGTGAATTCTCAGTGATAGAATTAAGTAGTGTTTGGAGCTTATAGAAGTGGTGTATCTGTAAGTTTGAACAATGTGTAGGTTTAGCGTTTAATTGTATACAACTGTATGGCCTGAGGACATCCAAACACAGAAACAGACAAAACAGTTGATTCTGGGTCAATAATATTCCTTGGTTATTTAATGGAAGCAGATACAAACCTGCTGGAGGGACCTGCCTCCACCCGGGTCTCATGAGAACCTCAGTACAAAGATCTACAGGGGAGAAAAAAAATAAATACAAATAAACACACACCTTGAGCAAGAATCATAACAACAGAATTAAAAATTGGATTAGAACTTTTCAGATTTCAATAATTGAACAATGTGTTCCATACTATTAATTTTAAAAATAATTGAGAAATATGGATGGGCCTTATCCTCTCAGGTGATCAATGGCAGGATAGAAGAGGAGAAGATCACTAGAAAAGAGGAATCAGTTGAATGTTTTCTCTCATATGTATTCAGTTGAAGAAGTTCTCTCTGGATATTTGTACTAAAACATAAAAACCAGAAGTCAAAGCATATTAGTTAGCAGGAAATCATTCTGTATGTTGAGCAAAAAGGAATGGAAAGCGTTAGTTCTAAACTGATTGCACCACATACATTTGACTGAACGAGAGACCACTAGATTGCTCCGAACTCTTTTCATTGTCTTTCAGTTAGCTTTACATTTGTTCCAATAGGACTTGATATTTTGGGTTTCATACCAAATGGAAGATGAGATTGTTAGGGTCAACCTGAGCATGCTGGAAACAATAACGTTCAGCCCATGAATTAGAGTGAATTACTTGCAAAATAGACAGCAAATTTTGGGAAAATCGGTCACAGACAGTTTCCGCCTAACTTGATAGCTGGTTTATGGACAGTATCTAAAATATCACAAACTCATATTTCCATCTCCTGAGATGGCCACAATGATACTTGATTGTGTGACTAAAACAAGACACTACAATTTGCAAGTAAGTAATGACCTAGACACCAAGACATGCCAAATGTAATTCAGAGTGCTGCTTGCTCAGTTCCAGATGGAAATTGTTGGTTACAACTACAGAGGGGCTAAAATCCCAGTAATAATAGGAGCCTCGATTGAAGAAGCAGTTGAAGAACTGGACCTGTTCAACTGATCTGCAAATAGTTCCTATAATACAAAGGGAAAACTACATAGGTTCTCTGAGGAGCAGGATAGTGATGTGGGACAAAGGACGAGGCACTGCAAGTTTCCCATCCCCACCATTCTGATCTCGTCTCCCTGTCTTACCCTACTCCAAATCCACTGGCTCCTAGTGGTCTCAGTAACACACTGATCATGCCTGGGATGATCTTCCAGATACCAGCTTCGGATCTCTGCTCCTTCATGACTCTCACAAGCAGGCCTCATGGACCTCCTAGAAATGCTCCACCACTCTCACCCATGTGAATTTTCATCCCTTTAGCTACTTTGTTTTGATTTACTATTACATATTAAATTGCTTATTTCCTTCCCATTGAAATATAAGCCTCATAAGAGAAGGAACTCTGTCTCTTATTTTTTGCTACGTACCTAAAGGTATTTTTTAAGGATGTAATGAAGCAAATAAATTGGGCTAGGAGCAGGATTCCTGGGTTCCAGGCCTTTCTTGCTGTGTTAACATGAACAAGTCTGTCAATTATTTCTGCATTTGATTTTTCTCACTTATGAGGGATGATATCAGTAGCTGTGAAAATTAATAGAAGGAGGACTATATTATTTATGAACACCTACCACCTGGCAGGCATTGCTACTAGCAATTTATGTATATATATTATCTAAGTTCAAAGGCAATCAGATAAATGGGTATTAGAACTCCCATTTTACAGATTAAGAAATCATGCCTGAAGGCTGGAATGGTGGCTTGCAGTTTGGAGTCCTTTCCTGCCATGTACGAAGATGTGAGCTTGAACCCCAGCACCACATGCACAACAAAGTGTCGGAGCAACAAAGGTCACATGAGAGACTAAATAAAAATTGATTCTCTCTCTCGCTCTTACTGTCTTTCTCTTAAAAAAATCATGCCTGAGATAGTTTGTAAAATTCAATACTATAAAAATATGCGAAATAAATATTAAAGATGTGACTCATTTACAAAAATCGTATATTTTATGTAATCAAACTAGTAGAGACATTGATGAAAAACTTTTAAGAAAGAATCTTATAATTTTCTGGATTAAGTAATATAAAGTATGCCCTATTAATTCATTGTCTCTGAGTCTCTGGGCTTGATGTAGCAGATCAAAAATATTAGAAAAATACGTTAGTGTCTGTATCATATAGGCTTTTTTCCTTATATCATTTCCTAAACAATATTGCATGACAACTATATTTCATTAGGTACTAAGTCATCTGGAGATGATTTTAAGTATATGGGAAGATTGCACAGGTTATATGAAAATACTAGGTCAACTTGTATAAAGGACTTGACTGTTGAATTTTGATGTTCCTGGGGGATCTTGAAATGAATCATTTGTGGATACCAAGAGATGACTGTGTAGTTTTTTTCATTTTCATAACTTTTGACATGGACAAGGAATAAGTAAAATAAAAATAATTCACTTGGACATATTGCCATTGATGCTGTTTGTTAAAAAGTTCAGTTTCCATTTTTTAAAAGAGATCTGTGCAACTAGAGGGCAATAATTCCCTAAACGTATTAGGGTTTTTGTAAGAGAAGCTTTTACAGATCCATGTGTTTTTTTTTCTCCCAGAAAAAGATAAATTAGGACCAATTACTGCTATTTCTTTAGTAGCGTTTTGATATTAATTTCTACTGTTAAGCATATTGGCTCATTAGCCTCTTTTAGTAACTTAAAAGTCTTCTGATTTTCATTAGTGCAAGATTTGGTCAATGTTTAAGGAACTAAGTGTATAATCCAACTTATACATAAATCTTTTGACTGATTTAAATACATTATTTAAAACGTACCAATAAGTTGGGGGTAAAAAGCAGAGATCTTCTGATCTGAGTTCTAGAGGGCACCTGTTACACCTGGAGCATTTGTTTGGTTATGACACAATTGAGAAAGTTATCATCTGATCTGTTTTCTGGAATAAATAGTGATACTAGCCAGACCTTAAAGATTATATTGAGGCAATTAATGGATATCTGAAGTAGTGTTTTAGGGTATGTCAAGGATGGAAAGAAAGGGGTAGAAATTGATAGACAGTGCAACAGAGGCAAGACGACAGACCAGCAAGGATGGAAGATACACAGAAAGAACAATGGAAGGAAGATGGGCTAGCGTTATTGTGAAAGGCCTTGGAATTTAGCTTTGTTCACAGTAATCACTTGGGCATCTGTTTCTTACTTGTGTCAGCCACCACTCTCCAGTGCTCCTTTGCCTGCTGCACTTGCTGGGGAATCACATGAATGTTGGGGAGTTTGAAGGACACACTTGGCTGTAGTGATTATCTTGGGATGGTAGGTGATAAAGGTTAGGTTTATCTCCAGAAGACTTTACCTTGAACCCTGGAACCAAGTCATTTCTCTTGATGTCTTTAGCAATAAAGAAAATGGCCTGGACTGCTGGCTCAGCGGTTGGAGTGCTTGCCTGGCGTGCATGAGGACCAGGGTTCAAACCTCAGCACCATATGCACAACTGAGTGTCAGAGAAACAAAGAACAGCTGAAAAAATAAATTAAATTGATTCTTTCTTCCTTTCTCCCTCTAGAAGAAGAAGAAGGAGGAGGAGGAGGAGGAGGAGGAGGAGGAGGAGAAGACCTCAAGCTGTTTAGGTTTCTCTTTGCCACAACAGAAAGGGTCTTTCTGAGAATGAAGAAGAAAAGGAAGGAGGACCTGTCTAGCCACACTCCAGGCCAACTCTAATCCTATAATTTTCAACTTCCTGAATGAAGAACTTCTTCCTTTGATTGTAACTGGATACTATTGTTTACCACCAAGAGTTTATGCAGGAATAATCCCCACATTGCACCACAGGTTAAAAAGGGCCAAATCATCTTAAGTAAGTTCTTACAAAACTCAACCCTCTGTTATCCACATGGCAAACTACAGCTGTGTGCCCCAGTAAGATCATCCAGCAGTACTTATAGGAGGTGTTGGATCTCACAACAGAAAAATTAATGCCTGGAATCAGCCAAGAATGACAAGGACTTAGAATCCTGACAATTAGTCCTAAAGTTTATTTCCATAATGGCTGAGATAGGATCCTGAATAATTATAAAGTAACTCCATTTTCATTTTCTGTGCAAAATCTATGTTAAAATTTTATGGGAAATAAAAGTCTGCTTCATGTTTATAAACAGCACCTCTTTCCCCCTCAGAATTTAAAAACCACTTTGAGTAAATAGTATTTTAATGACTATTTGATGATGAAGAGATATCATAGTTAAAAATAGTCTTCTACTTAAAGATTAAAAAGTCTAACTTCTCACAAAGGAGTCATAATATATATACACACATATATTTTTATATTCTGTATATACATACATTCTTTTAAAGAGTATCATTAACTAAAGAAAGATAAATTTCTAGAGAAATTAAAATTGCTTTCCAATTAGTGTTCCTATTAAAACCATCCCCCTCCTATGCCCCTCCCTCTCCCCTCCCCTGCCTCTCTCCTGCAGGTCCATTGGGATTAATGGAACTCCATTCTTTTCTTTCCTTTTTTTAAAAAAAAGTGAGAGTCAATTTTTACTTATTTTTTTGTCTGGATTTTATCTTTCCTCCACTTAGTTGTGTATGTGGTGCTGGGGTTTGAACCCAGGTCCTCGCGCATGCCAGGACAGTGCTCTATTACTGAGCTACATCTCCACCCCATTGGAACTCCTTTTTTGCAGACATTTGTGCAACCTTGTTAATTGGTGAACATTTTAGGCTTCCTGGTCTTAGCAGATATCCTCTTTACCTCCAATAAATACTGTTATTCTTTCATCCATCTATACACTCAAGTACCTAGGAGCTATCATCTAGGTCTAGGCAACTGAGCTTCTGTATCTTGAACATTGCTCCTACAAAGGCCAATGGTTATTCCAGGGTAGTCTATTAGTTTAAGAGGAGAGATGAGATATGTGACACAGAGCTGACATGCATTGGATATCTAGTAAGAGGTAGCTAGCTATTCTGGAAATAGCAGAAGCTTCAGTTAAACCACCTGAATAAGTAGAAATAAATGACTCACTCAAAAACAACTACCATATTGCATACACTACACAGCTTTTCATTGCTTATATTAGCCAAAGTATAGCTTCTGACTGGTGATCAATTTAGCAGATTTTTAGCTAGTTTGCAATGAATTGAGTAAAAACATGAAGTGCCATGCTTTTAATTCAACTTTGTGGATTGTGAGCTGATTTCTTTCTTCCATAAAGCCTTCGGTCATTGTTATGGTTTTGATATGAGGTGTCCCCCCAAAGCTTATGTGTGAGTCAATGCAAAAAGATTTAGAGCTGAAATAATCAGGTTATAAGAGCATTAATCTAATCAGTGTGTCTAATTCTAATCAGTAAATTAACAGAATAGTTACAGTATGCAAATAGGGTGTGGCTGGTCATTGGGTGTGTGTCTTAGGGTTTATATTTTGTCCTTGTTGAGTAGAGTTCTCTCTTGGCTTCTTTTTTTTTATTAGTTGAATATGGACTTACAATTAAGGGGGAATCATTATCAAATAATCAAGAACAAATGTATATTCACATAGTTAGCCAAGGCTGATGCCATTCCATGGTTCCCCAGCTTGGGTTCCCCATGGTTGTATGCTTCCCCCAATTGAATCCCCATGTTAAAGGGACTTCTTGTGGAGGTTGGAGATCTCCTTCTGATTTGATTCCTCCATACCCCCTCCCTCTAGTCTCCTTGATATCCTTCCTAATCCCTCCCCTCTCCCTGCCCTCCTCCCTATGTCTCCAGGTATCCTAGGCAAGGATCCCCCTGTTTGTGGTAAAATTCATATATGTTGATGCTATTATTAGCTTAGCCATCTCTCTCTGCTTCTTGATTGTCACGTCTCCACCACACTCTTTCACCGTGATGTTCTGCCTCACCTTGAACCTTGAGGAATGGAGTCGGTCAGACATCTAAAACTGGGAGCCCTGAAATACACTTTTCCTCCTGAAATTCTTTTTGTCAGGTCTTTTGGTCACGGCAGTGAAGAAGCTGACTAACTACCCCTTGCTCAGATATACTAGTAATTCTCACTTGAGAGAATTGAGGGTAATAAAGCCACATGTTCGAGCCTTTCTCTGGCACCTGTAGAAGATCAGTCTTGAAGATAAGGGCTGTTAGCTCTGGAAGACACTGCTTTGAATCCTGCCCTAACATATTCTGCATAAGATTTGTTTACTGAGCTTTGGCGCTCAGTGCCCTCATTTGTAAAATGGGGCTAACACCTCATGGGGCTGCTGGGAGATTGGTGAGTTAATGCCTGTGATGTTCTTGTGTGTGAAGCACACATTAAAGGCTCAATAAATGGCAGCTCTTATTGATTACCTCTTTTTTTTTTGGGAGCAAGGGTCATACGGCAGCCACGTGAGGGTCTCCAGTGGGAATGGAGAGCCCAAGAAGACAGACAGGTCTGTTGCTGAACTGTATCTAGAAGAAACTGCTAAACCCTGGAAAAATTTTAAGTCAATACAGACATGAAGTTCTCTTACTATACCAAAGGCTCCTGAATGGCGTGTCTTCCTAACAGTCACAGCCTCTGTGAGCATGTCATTTTGGATCTGACAAGTCATCCAATTATTGTAACATTTAAAATTCCTCTAATGCTGAAATGGAAAGTTCATACGGACATTGCAAGTTTCTGGGTCTATGATATTAGTTGACTATTTTTGATAGAGAAAGGAGGTGGGTAGAAAGAATTAGAGGCATAGTAAGTCCAAACCACTTTCTAACACAGTGCCACAGTGCCTGCCCTACTGGGACAGTGGAGGGTCTTTCTCTTACCGTCACGTAATTTGTCTCACACATCAACTTTCTCCAACACCGTGAGGTGTAGGGGCTGCTCACATTTTCTGATAACTGGCTATGGTAGGATCAGTAACAACATTAAGTCACATAGCCATGGAAAAGTTGACCACTCTGTGGAGAAAGACTTTGGACTGTGTCAGAGCTACATACCTGTTCTTCATGTGAGGACTGACAACTAGTGCTGAAAGTATTAACTGAACCAAATTGAATTAGCTTTGTCGTGTTTCCGTTATATACAGTTGAGCATGCTGTTATGGTTTGGATAGTAAGTATCCCCCCAAAGTTCCTGTGTTAAGGCAGGAATGTTCCGAGGGGAAATGATTTGATTATGAGAGCTGTGACCTTATCAGTCCATCCTAGTTGAGTGAACTGGTGTGAACTGTAGGCAGGTGGGGGGTGGCTGGAGAGGTGGGTCACTGGGAGTGTTGGAAGGGTGCATCTTCCCTGTGGCCCCTTCCCTGCACTCTCCCTTACCTCTTCTGCTTCCTAGCTGTGATGAGGTGACAACTTCCCTCTGCTGCGACCATTTGGCCATGATGCTTTGCCTCACCTCGAGCCCAGAGCAATGAAGTCACCCATCTGTGGACTGAGAGTGCTGAAAACATGATCCCCAAATAAACTTCTCTTCTTCCATATTGTACTTGTCAGGTAATTTGGTCTCAGCAAAGAAAAGTCCTAAATCTGAAATGTTCCAAAATCTGAGATTTTTTGAGCATCATCATGATGCTATAAATAGAAAATTCTACTCCTGACCTTATGTAACAGGTTTTAGTCAAAATGCAGATTGACCAAAAATATTATATAAAATTACCTTCAGGCTACCCTTAATATAAACTTTTATAAGACATATTTGATCTGGTTTTGTTTTTCCTCCACTTAGTTGTATATGTGGTGCTGGGAATCAAACCTGGGTCCTCATGCGTGCCAGACAAGCGCTCTACCACTGAGCCAACTTTCAAGTCCTTCAGAAAGTATGTTTGAAACAAACTTGAATTTTATATTTAGATTTGCGTGTTATTTCCAAGATATCTCATTATGTATTTTCAAATATTCCAAAATTCAAGAAATAGCCGAAGTTTGAAACAGTCTGTTCTCAAGCATTTTGGATGAGGGGTGTGTTTGGCCTGTATAATATGTTCTCCATCTCTCCCCACAAGAGGAGAAGCCTGGAAACATAGGCAATTTGTGACTATATTCCCAGCACCCAAGACAGCTTCAGAGGTACAAAACAAAACCTACCTAACCATATGACTCAACCTTACATAGAGGCATCAAGTTCCACCTGCCTTCTGGGTGCTCCCTTGTGAACCCACTCTTGGGTGCTCTGGCAGCAACATACTCCAGGTCTTAAAATCTGGTTAGAGCCTTAGGGACTGTTGGAAGGGATTTTATAAGTGCAATGAAATAATTTAGAAATCTTTGGGTAGCTGCCAAATAAAACTAACTACAGTTAGTCAAAACAAACAACAGAATCCACCCAAACCACATTGCGTACTTCCGTGTGAACTCTGTCCTGGGGGGACCCCTCCCCCAGAAGCAAGGTGATTTTCTGAGCTGCGGGTGCAATCGTCATGATGCCTTTCAAGACAACTGAACTTTGTCCTCATTGGGCATGAGATTTAAATTGTGGCAGGGACCTCTTAGATAGGGTCTTTCTCTAGTACCAAGAAGGGTGCTTCTGTGTCCCACTCAGCTGAAGTCCTTGTTTTAATAAATGGCTCAGGAAGGGCAACGATAAGGTTCCTAACATGTCAGCCACGCAGAGAACCTTCCAACACCCCGGGCACAGAACATGCATCAGCCAAGCCGCACTCAGGGTGTGGGCCACTCACCCCCAAGTAGGAGTTCCACATTTCCCTAGTGGTCAGAAAGGAAGGAGTAGCTGCAGGGGCAGCCAAGGCTTCATTGGTCTTTCTTCTTGAGCCAGTCAGACACCTTCTTGACAAATCCCTCCCTATCTCCTGCTTGCCTTCAGGTGCTAATCCACCAGCCCTGACTTAGTAGATGAGAAAACTCCTGTGTGAAGTGAAGTGACTCAGAGCTGCCGCCAGGATCCAAACCCAGGCACTGACCCAGAGCCTGCATGCTCAGCCTCTTTTCTCCACTGTAGGTTATTTTTTTTTTAAATCTTCTTTTTTTTTTTTTGGAAACCCAGGGGTTCTCAACCACTCAGCCACATCCTTGCCCTTTTTATATTTTATTTTGAGATAAGATTTCACTAAATTGCTTAGGGCCTTGCTAAGTTGCTGAGGCTGGTTGCACTATGAGGAAAGGGATTCCCAGTTAAACCTGAATGTCAGATAACACTTGAAATTTTGCAGTAATTGGAATATCTGCAATGCTTAGGAAATATACACAAAAAATGCCCATCGTTTATGTAGGATTAACATTGAACTGGTTCATCTAGTCACTGTGCCTCAAAAGTTTGGTTTTCCTAAGCAGAAGAGGAACAAGATATATACCTATATTATAATGTAGCATATGCAGAATATATAAATATTTTGTTACATGTATACATCCAATTAAAATATTTTTCTTTGCCACTGTTTTTCAGTTTTGAAAATTAGATGGGTAGCAGGCAAAAAAATATATATATCTTGCAAAATATTTGGTCAAGACAAAAGGAAGTCAGACAAGGAGTAGGTGAACCTGAATATACTGTGTTCAGTGAGAACGTCTCTCCACTTGTTTGAATGGCAAGTTTTCCAGAGCAGGAACGTGTCATTTATTTCAAAACCTCTCGGGAGAACTTGCTATTTTTCCAGGGACTATGTCTTCCACACCCACTAACTCTAGTCCCCAGGTTGCCTGTGGGGGACACACTGGGAAAATATGCCCCGATCAGAGTTGCTCCTTGACTTACTTATGCTGAGCTGTAAACCTGGGTTGGGTGCCTAGTGCTCAGAGGAGGCTCTTTGAGCAGTTCATATCTGATGGACCCGTACTACAGCCCTGTCCATGACAAAGAGGGTGCAACCGGGCTCCAGGAGCTGATGCAGGCCTGGTCTTTAATTTGATGTCAGTAAAGGATGAAATACCAGAGGCTTGCTCCCACTTCGCCTTCCACGCGAGAGACTATCTCAGGGTCTACAGTCAGCAAGCAGAGCCGCCCTACTCTCTCGCCTGCTGAGTGTTTCGATGTGTGTCTTCTCTGTGCTTCTGGGTTCTTGTAGGCACAAGGAGCAAGTTGGCGTAGATGATCTCAGGACTCTGCGCTCTGGGCTCCTCCTGAGTTTATGGTCAAGGAGCTTCCTCCTGTGAGGGCCATGGTCACTGAACTGCAGCTATGATAGAGGCTGGGAGGTCTTAATGGAGCAAGAGTGGTGACAACCGGGGGCATAGAGAGATTTCTCTGAGACTTCATGTCTGTACACCATAATGTCTGTCATTACAAATGCTGAAAGGTAACTGTGCAGGAAATTTCCAGCATTTGGGATATCCTAAACTAAGTGAGGAGTAATTTGGGAACAGGAGAAAGCTGACCCAGCAGTGACATCTTCTAGGGCAAGGTGTGTGTCCCTGGAGGTAACTAGGGGAAAGCTGGAGCCATTCCACTGAATGAAGAAATTTGATCAGAAATAACTTTGGAAACTGCAGTACCTGATGTCAGTCAATGACATTTTCTAGAGGTGGAAAGAGGTATAAATTTGCAAGTTTTGTATCTCAGAGGTAAACGGGGATTTGGGATCATAAAGAAGTATGCTCAAGGGGCTGGAGTGGTGGCTCAGTGGTTGGAGTGCTTGCTTGACATGCACAAGGACCTGGGTTCAAACCCCAGCACCATATACACAACTTAAACAGCTAAGTATGGGAGAAACAAAGGCCAGATGGAAAAAAAAATAAAATGGTTTTTTTCTCTCTCTCTCCCTCTGTTTCTCTCTCATTCTCTCCCTCTCCCCCCCCAAAGAAAAGGAGTGCACTTGATTCCTTATGGTGATATCACTACCTATGTGGACTAGCTGTGTGGCCTTGGGCAAGTTATTGGATCCTCCTGAACTGAGCTTCTTACCCATAATGTAGGCAGTTCCTGTGCCACAAGGCTCTTAGGTACAAGGCACCTGGAAAACTACAGGACAAACTAAGGGAGATGTGCAAGAAAATCCTGCTCTTTTTCCATCCCCAATTCCTGCCTGAAAGAACAAACGTTCCCTAAAAACATTGTGTGTGTGTGTGTGTGTGTGTGTGTGTGTGTATAAAGCACTGTTCGATAATAATTTCCTATATTAAAAGGCTGGCAAATTAATTTGTCTGCACACTTACTGTGATGGTGGAATGCCTCCTGGAAGTCAGCGTGACAAGATCCTGTGCCGGTTCCTGTGTGTGGGATTATAATTTTCATTTTTGGATGCAGCACTTCTGTGCAGATGCAATGGCAGAGTCCGGCCACAGCGGGGAGCCTGTCACCCTCTAATGTGAACCAGTGCTGCTGAGCTGGTGCAAAGCCTGTGCACTCCGGGAAATCTGCTTTAGACCTGGACCCTGGAAAGGCCTCTCCTGAAATAAGACCCTCCTGTAACATTCGCTGGCCCCACTGAACAAAGGCAAAGTGATATTGTCCAGTTCGAAGGAGGCCTTGATCTCCTCCGTTTAGAGGAGTGGCTCTGTGACCAGCCACCAGGTCTCTTGCTTACTTTCTTGGGCTTTCACGGATCACTGAGTGAAAGGGCAAAACGCCATAGCTCAGGAAAGGTGCCCACCACAAACTTGGCAGCAGGAGGCCCCAGGGATTCCTTGAGTGGACAACTACTGCAGCCACCTTACGGACGAGACCCTGAACACCTGAGCAAGCAGCAAGAGGACTGGGGAGGGCTGGCAGAGGAGAGGTGCAGGGATGCATTCTGTGCTCTTTGGTGAGGAGGAGGAAGAGGCAGAGGAGCAGGACTTTTCCATGGTCTGTGGTTAGTACAGAGGACTCTTAGGCATGCAGGTTTGTTCCAAGAGAACGTATGTCAGGGGAGGGGCCCTAATAGCAAGAGGAAGCAGGAGATGGGGAGAGAATAGTCCAGAATCTGGACCTGAATTGCCCACTTCAGTCAAAGGAGCAGAGGTGGGGACTCTGTCAGGTCCTCTGAAATTTGCCACTGCTGGGACTCTCTCACCCCTCACCCCTATAAAACAACCTGTATCAATCAGACACCTGTTGCACAAGAGCATCAATGCCCAGTTGGTGGCAACCAGAGAACAGTGACCACTACCAGGACCATAGTAGTGGCCATTTAACTACAAAAGGAGAAAAGAACCTAAGTATCACACATCCCTATACACACAGCACAAGCACTTGCTCTACCCCATCCCCTCCTCCCTGCTTCAATAACTAGAGATCTTGGTCCTGGAAAAGAAAAGGGCAGGAACAAGTCACCCTGTGCATCCCGAGGGGCTGCAAAGGAGGAACAGACCACCCCTGCTTCCCAGCTCAAGGTCACCTCAGCCACCAGAGCAACCTGCAACAAGGGAAGGGAAAGCTGTGAACAGCCACATGATTTTTGCCAATGTGAAACTTTATTTCAAACCAAACTGGACATGGAACAACCAAAGCTGCCCAAGAAGTTGTAGAATATGCCCAGGTACTGGTAAGGATGAAAAAAACTTGTAATGGCTGCTCTAAAATGTCAACTTCATTGGATTAAAAAGACACTTAAGATTAAGAGGCATCTAAGATGAAGAATCTTCTGGGTGTGTCAAGAGGGCATTTCTAACTATCAAACACTAAAAAAAGAAATTACAGAAGACCTGAGTAGATGGAAAAACATTCCATGCTCATGGTTAGGCAGAATCAATATAATAAGATGGCCATTCTACCCAAACCCCTATACAGATTCAATGCAATACCCGTCAAGATACCTATGACATTCTTCAGAGATATAGAAAAAGCAATTCTCAAGTTCATATGGAATAACAGGAGACCCAGACTAGCCAAAACATTGCTCTATAGAAAGGGAAAAATATGGGGTATCTCAATCCCTGACCTGAAATTATATTACAGAGCTGTAGTAGCAAAAACAGCATGGTATTGATATCAAAACAGAACCGAAGACCAGTGGAACTGAATAGAAGATCCTGAGACAACCCCCCATATCCTTAACTATTTGATATTTGATAAAGGGGGCAAAAGTATAGTGTGGAAGAAAGATAGCCTGTTCAACAAATGGTGTTGGACAAACTTTACTGCCATATGTAGACAACTGAAGTTGGATCCTTATCTTTCGCCCTGCACAAAAATTAAATCAAAATGAATCAAAGACCTGGATATTAAGCCTACAACTTTAAACTTACTAGGAAAAGAAGTAGGGTCAACACTACAGCATATAGGAGTCGGCAACTACTTCCTTAGTAAAATTCCTATGGCTCATGCTGTAAAATCAAGAATAAATGAATGGGATGCAATTAAACTAAAAAGTTTCTGCACAGCTAAAGATCTAGTCAAGAGCATCAAGACAGAACCTACAGAATGGGAGAAAACTTTTGCCTGCTACACCTCGGACAGAGGGCTAATATCAAGAATATACAGGGAACTAAAGAAACTAAAGTCCAAACTCACAAATAATTCAATCAATAAATGGGCTAAAGAACTCAAAAGGAACTTCTCTCCAGTGGAAGTCGAGAAAGCCCATAAATATATGAGAAAATGCTCTACATCATTAGCTATAAGGGAAATGCAAATCAAAACTTCAATGAGATACCACCTCACTCCTGTTAGAGTGGCAAAAATGAAAAATACAAACAATGACAGATGCTGGAGGGGCTGTGGGAAAAGAGGAACACTGTTACACTGCTGGTGGGACTGCAAACTGGTTCAGTCACTATGGAAAGCAGTGTGGAGAATCCTCAAAAAATTAAGGATGGAACCACCTTACGACCCAGCTATCCCACTCCTGGGTATTTTCCCAAAATAGAATCAGTGTATATTCCTCAATGTTTATAGCAGCTCAATTTGCTATAGTTAGACTATGGAACCAACCCAGATGCCCCTCACTCAACGAGTGGATACAAAAACTTTGGTACATATATACAATGGAATACTACTCGGCCACTAGAGAAGATGATATTATAACTTTTGATAGCAAATGGATGGAGATGGAAAGAATTATGCTTAGTGAAGTATCCCAATCTCAGAGACTCAAGGGCTGAATGGTTTCTCTCATCTGTGGATGCTAGAATATATGGGGAAGCAGTAGGGTAGACAGCTAACCTAACAATACTTCAAATTGAATGACTCTCAGAATAATAGGGGGATGGCTCCCTTGGATACTTGGAGGTGTAGGGAGTGGGAGGAGGAGGGTGGAGGGTGTATGAAGAACTCATAGGAGACTGGAGAGTGGGAATATGGGGGAACCATCCTAGAAGCTGATGTCATTCCTCCACAAGATACCCATTTAAGGCATGAGTTCTTCTGGGGGAAACTGCAACAGGTGAAACCCAAGGTGGTCATCCATGTTTTGGCATTACCCCTGGATAACAAAGCATATATACATTGATTGTTGGTTTGATAATGTTTCCCCATCAATTGTATCTCTATATACTTCTAATAAAAAAAAAGAGAGAGAGAGAGAGAAAAAAAGAGGGCATTTCTAGGAATGACTGGCTTGAAGCAGTGACCCACCCTAAGTGTGGGTAGTTTTGCCCAATAAATTGCAGGCTTGGATGGAATAAAAGCTGGAAAAACAAGGAAGCAGTAGCAGATGTAACCTCCATTCTTCTTCAATGGGTTCTATGTATTTGCATATATGTAAACATATGTGTGTGTATAAATATACATAAACTGGTTCTTTTTTAGGTGTCCATGACATAAGATTATACAATGACTTAATTATAAGGGCATGGAGGTTAACTTATTCTAATTCAGTCTCCTGTTTCCCCCTCGCTCTCCCTTCCTCCAGTCCCTGACAATAGAATGTACGTTGGCATAATCGTAAAAGCTTGGAGTGTACCTTGTTTTAACTCAGTTCTCTGTATTTCTCCTTCCTTCCTCCAAACCCCTGTTCTTTTTAGGTATACTTGACAATAGGATAAATGCTGATATTTTTATAAAAGCATGCAGTATAAACTTATTCTAATTCAGTCTCTAGTATTTCTCTTCCTCCCTTATTTTCTTCCTGCTACTCTATTATTCTTTCTCTTATTTACTATTTTTTTATTTAATGACTTGTTGATATTCATGTTGATGAGATTCTTTATGACATGTTCACATATGAAAAAGAGAAAGTTCATAAAAAGTCCGATTCATTCTACAAACTTTCCCTATCTCATTCCTCCCTTCTCTGTTTCCTTCCTCTATGTCTTTTCCTCTGTTGTTTTTTTTCTTCCTTAGTTTGGGATTAGCTTCCACATATCAGAGAGAACATTGGACCTTTGGTTTTGGGGGAGTGGCTTATTTCATTGAACTGGTTCTTTTTTGCTGCTGTGATCACCTGAGGACATCAGGCACCAGCTCCACCATGCTTCCAAAGCAGACTCTGCCCAGAAATTTTCCAGGGAGTTTCCAGGCCTCCCGTCCAGACTGGGGTAGCATCATTGATTCCTCTTGTTCTGAAGCTTCAGCATCTTGGACTGCACAGCTACTGGTCCCTACAGCTCTCCATCTTGCAATTGACCATTGTGTGACTATCCAGCCTCTTGTGGTGTAAGCCAATCGAATAAATTCCTTCTTACCATATGTGTGTGTGTGTGTGTGTGTGTGTGTGTGTGTGTGTGTATCCTGTTGATTCAGTTTATCTAGAGAGCCCTGACTAATACAGAGCCATTTAACAAAATATAGCTGGAGTTGGTGAATGGAAGAAAAACATCCTTTTCTGGGTGGTTCTTGGGTTGACAGTGGTCAGTTTCTCTTCTTTAGTAAGTGAGCAGCCGCGGACTGTGGAGAGGGAAGGAGGAAGGAGCTGTGTGAGACCAGCCTGCTCATTCCCTCTTGTGCCTCTGCCCCTCCTCCTGTCGCCTCCCAGGGTCTGCTTATAGTCAGAACGCTTGAGCGGCATTTCTCTGGGCTTTTCTGGGACCGAAAGAGGTAGTTTTTCAGTTAACCAGAGAAGAGGGACTGATTATGGGTGAAGATGTCCTAGAGCAGAGTTTGGCAAACAGTAAATAACAGTAAATAGTAAGCCACAGGTGGGGCTTTGAGGGCCTCAGCTTCTTGTAAATACCTGCTCTACCAGGAATTGAACCTAGGGGCACTCTACTATAAATAGCTCAGAGGCACTGAGCTATATTCTTCAGCCTAAGTTACCCAGGTTGGCTTCAAATATATGAGCCTCCTGCCCCAGCCTCCCAAGTTGCTGGGACTATAGATGTGTGCCACTGTTCCTAGCTTTGCCTGCACATCTTGGAAAAGACATAGATCATGCAGAGGGGTAGCTGTGACTGTGTTCCAAATAACCAAAGGACAATGATGTTTGAATTTCATGTAATTTCCATGTGTGAGGAAGTAATATTCTTTTGATTTTTTGTAACCATTCTTAGCTTGCAGCTGTAGATTACAAATGCCAGTCCTAAATCGTTCCCTGTAGGATTATGTTGATCAATAAATATAGCTATGGGTGTTCCTGGTGAAGAGTTTCTCTTAAAATCCCCACCAGTGGGAGGGCAGAATGTCGAGGATATTACAGCTCCCGCAGATTCCCAACTCCGCACCTCCTGGGCTCTCAGACAAAGGGGGCTGCTGCAGGTCCCCCTGCAGAGACATTTTGGTTTAGCTTTGTTCTTCTCTCTCTTGGTTGTGACATTCCTAGAGAATAGCAACCGGGAGCCCCAGTGATTACTGACAGTGGTGTCCCACAGAGACTGTGTGCAGAATCCACAGAAGAAGTTTTGCTTGCTGGAGGGAGAATAGGCCATCTCCACTAGCCACCTTTTTACAGAAGAGAATGAGGAAACTTAAGAGGCAAGTGATCAACCCAAGATTATGCAGCAGCCTGGGGCCAGGCAAGGATGCGAGTGTAATTTTGGAAACCAGTATGCTTTTGTGAGCCCTCTGTGGCCCGTCACCCAGCTAGGTGCTGTGGGGGACAGAAGGAAGGGTTTTCTGAGACCCTGTATTCACCAGGTATAAATGAAGACTATTCTTGCAATCCCTATCCACACACAACTCACCCTTTCACATTCCGAGCAAATTTCATAGGTTTGGTTTATTTATTTGTTAGAATCAGACAGTTTGGATCAGTTCATAATGCCAACCTCAAATATGACTCGGAGCTGCTCTCCTTGGTACTGTAGTCCTTCCCAGGCTCAAAGGGCTTAGAAGGAAGGCAGCCTGGCCAGCCTTGTCTCTGCCTCTTTCTCTTCCTTCTGCTTCCCCTTCCAGTGCAGTTGTACTCCATCAGTGTATGGGATCAGGGGTGGGGACAAAGGGCTGGGTGTGCTGGTAAACAGTTAGCAACTGGCTCTCTGGAAAACATTGCCTGCCTTGTAGTGTTTTCAGACTTCTGCGTGACAAATGACCCACCACGACGATCATCAGCACAGTGTTATTGAGCAGGGAGTTAGGAAGAGAGGAGTGGCAGCACACTCTTGCATGTTGGTGTGAGCTGTGTGATCTGAGTGTGCCCAGAGCTGTCACTGCTTCTCTGCATGGTTCCTTAGTGGGCTTCCGGGGCCTCCCCAGGGCTTGGTTCCTACACGTGGGAGTCCTCACTCTTTGAAGTCTCCCCAGATCCTGCCACCAATGCCTAGTGAGGCCTCTTGTTGATGGGTCCCTGAGCCTGGTGGACAGTCATCCTACACGGGGAACCTACAAGATGGTCCAAGCTGAGCTGTGGTGCTTAGAGTGTACCCAAACCTTGGAGAAATAGCGTATCCCTAACAGGAGATCACGGGAGTGCACATGGTTCAGCCCTGTTACAGTCTGGCTGTCCCAGAATTCAGTTGCTGGAATCCTAACCACCCAATGAGATATGCTAGGAGGCAGAACTTTCAGGAAGAAATTAGGTCGTAAGGTCCTGAGCTGGATCAGGGCCCTTATGAAAGGACCTAGAGAGCTCCTTCTCCTCTTCTACTCTGTGAGAGAGAGGGAGGGAGAAGATGCTGTATGTGGATCAAGAGGTGTACCCTAGACAGACACCAAATCTGTAGAACCTTGCTCTTGGACTTCCAGCCTCCAGAGAGGTGAGAAATGAGCTTCTGTTGTTTATTAGCTACTCCATCTATGGTGGTTTGTTATAGTAGCACAACGAACTAAGACAGGCCCTTGTCTCCAAAGCCCCAACTCTCTCCTTGGTTCCTCACCCTCTTTATAGCCTCCTGGGGACAGATGAACACATCTGGTGTGTGAGCAGAAGTTCAACCAAGGAACAAGCTGCTGCTCTCTAATAAGAGGATAACAGGGAGGGCCATTGGTCAGAGCTACCCACAGAGAAGCCACTGCTTATGTCTTCACCCAGCAAGCAGCTTTGGACGCCTTCCCTGTCCTGGGGACTCTGCTCTGAGTTGTGTTGGGCTGATGATGGTGCCCATGTCACATGGTAATAGGTACAGACACTTCCAGTACAGTAGGTGCTTCATCAAAACTAGTCACAAAAGGCCTCCTTCAGCCTGAGCTGACCCCACGAGAGGGGACGACGTCAGCATCTTGGCATTTTAAAAACATATTTGTTTTCCTACAGCCAAGAACACACCAAGGGTGAGAACCGCCCTTCTCATCTCTTTTCCTGCTGCTGCTTCTCTAAGTTCTTCTGTATCCTGCCTCTTTGATGTTTTGAAATTATATGTTTTTAAGCACTGAACTGTAAAAATGCTTTCCAAAGCTAAAAGCATCCGTTACAGGAGCTTATGGGTGATCGTTGAGATATGGGCATCGTCTTGCTGTCCCTGAGTCTAGGTGTACCATGGAACTGAGGTATGGAGGGTCTCCCTGGGAAACCTCTGCCCCCAGCAAAATGACAGCCAGGAGGCTGAGGGGTGAAGGGCTCCCAGGAGAGGGATGTGTGTCTCAGTGCTGGAGTTGTGTTGAGAGGGTGCATTTCAACCAGGAGCCAAGATTCCACTTTCCTGTGTGAATTTATCTTGCATGTTCTTTCCCATAGAGGAAAGGGAACTTTACAGATCAATTTATAAATGTGTATTATTTGACATGGGTTTTTGGGGAAAGTTGGATTCCTTCAGGAGAGAAGAGAAATATTTAATATATTTACACTTAATATTATATACATACACAATACATATTATACATACAAAACTATATGCATATGTGGATGTATAAGTGTGTCTATGAGTGTATATATGATGCACAGGTAAAACGTATAAATATGTCCATTGCAACATTTGGAGAATCCTGTGAAAGAATAATTGTCAGAGTAATGATTTAAGGGAGCAATCTGTGATAAAAAATATTTTTTTCAAAAAGTATGTGTGAATTATGGGACATTAAATAAATGAATGAAAAATTGCTCCAAGTTTGAAATACCCTAATCTGTTGAGTAGTGATGCAGTGGTTTTCAGGTTTTATTTTATTTATTTATTTTAAAGAGAGAGAGAGAGAGGGACAGAAAGAAAGGAGAGAGAGAGAGAGAGAGGAAAGAGAGAATCAACTCTATGTTTTCATCTGGCTTTTGTTTCTTTACCATAGTTGTGTATGTGGTGCTGGGGTTTGAACACACATCCTCATGCATACCAGGCAAGTGCTTCAACCTCTGAGCCACCGCTCCAGCCCTTATTTTATTTTTAAATTAATTTTTTATTGGTACACTAGTGTTGTGAATAATGGTGGGATTTGTTGCATATTCATACATGCACACAACATAACAATATAATTTGACCAAAATCATTCACCAGTATTTTCAAGTTTGATTTTAGATAAATTACTAGATAAATCTATGGCTGAAGAAGAAAAGGAAGAAACAGTCTTCATTTCTTTTGGATGCGGATGCCATTGATGGTGATTTTTTTTCATGTTGGTCTCCAGAGTGACGTCCCTGTTCTAGAAGCTGGTGGAGCACATCCTTGGGAGTATGAATATTTGGTGGTACTTGCATATATTTTTTAATACGGAAGGAGTTGACAGACTGTTAGAAATAGTTCTCTGAGTGTTAGTCGGCCCCAAGGAGACAGTGCTTGTACTTCTCTGACAAGTTAAAATCCTCCAGCCTCTCTAAAAAATAAGTGACAGATATTTTTCCAGCTGGGATAGAGTTCTGATTTATAGAGCTCCCATTCCCGCAACTTGTAATCACAAATCTAGAGGACTAGATAAATTGGGAAGGGTGTTCAGAGGATAGATTGGACAGTTTGAAAAGGGAAAACTGGGATTGCAGATTCCTTCCAGCAAACACTGTTTGGGTGTCCACAGAGCTGATGAGCAAGGACAGATGAATGGAAACTTTACTCTCTGGACTTGCTCCAGAAAGAGGTAAATCGAGGCTTATGAGAAGCTTCCTGGACTCTGACGGAATGGCTAGGCAAGGATTTTACGTTGACTGAGCTAGTCGAATTTTCTATATGACATACTGATACTGGTTTCAAAGGCTTGGAGACGGTGTTCTATCAGGAGAAAGACAAGGAAAAGCTTTTGTGGCATGTGCAGAATGTGTGACACCTTCTAAAGGCAAGGTCCAATTCCCATTCACGATGGGGAAGATGTTAGGAACAAAGCAGGCTGGGGTTTTCTTCCTGGTCAAGTTGAAGTTGGGTGCTGCGGGCTGACTCGGCCTTCTGGCTCTAGCGAACCTTGTTTTTAGCTTTTATCTTCAGAAAGCATAGAGGCACAGAGAGATTGGTCTTCTGTCCTGCCAGCGTCACCTGTAGATGACTGGAATCACCTCCACGAGAGACTATAGGTCATGTGAATGAAGGCGGCATGCCTGACAGTCTGGGCACATCAGGAGGCAGGAAGCAAGATTCAGAGCCCTCCAAACACTGTTGCTCCAACTTGCCAGGATAGGGACAAAAGAGAGCGGCAGAGAGCTCACGAGACTCAGAGATGCTAGTAGCAAACGGGAAAAGACATAAGCCTTTCCAGTGCCCAACTTTCACAAATTCCTGGTGGCAAGTAACCGAAAAAATGTGACAGATTTAATCAAAGGGTAATTTCTTGGGCGCTTGCAGAATTCATGGGAGTTGAGAAGATGACATCCAGGAATTGGCGTGATTCAAAGGCAGTCAGAGAGCAAACACACAGCAACCATGTCAAACCTGTCACCCCAGACAGGGTTACCACCACTCTGACAAACCGTGCCCTCCACTCGCCCAGTTTGCACCCTCTGTTTACATTCTGAAGCTCCTGGAGAGAATGGCTTATAAAATAAACATATGTCTCCATTCTTAGGAGTTAAATTACTTCCTTTAGGTAATTGTCTGACATCCTCCAATATCCACCCATTTTCTGCTCTGACTGACTTTGTCAATTCCACGTAAATCACAGAAAGAAGGTGTCGCTGTTAAAGCCTGGACTTATTACTCACAGGAAACAGGAGCTGAGGATGGACATAAGCTTGGATTCCAGAAGAAATAAACTATTTCCGTGCTCACAAGGAGGAGTTTGTATTTACATCTTTTGGTCTGAGAGCTACCAAAATACATTGACCTAAACGTGGTCTCTGGATGGTAGCACATCTGAGAAAAGAAAGGTCTTTTGGTAGAAGATGCCCTTTAACTGTGCCTTACACACATCTTGGGTGTGTGGGTTGAAGTGTCCTATAGGATGAATATGGGGCTCCCTATGCTATTGGGCGAGATCAGAACGGCAGGTAACAGGGTCGAATGGGTGGCTGGGGACCTCTGTGTGTGCTCTTGTCCTAATCTAACAAGTGTTTGAGATATAACCGCCTTTGGTAACTTTACAAACCATTTTTTTGCTAATCACAGCTAATTTTTGCAATTGATGTTGATCTGGTCAATTGGCTTGCCTCATTATTTGGTGAAAATTTTCCGTTGACTGTGAACTTTGTGATGTAGGGACCATGTGTGGTTGATATGTAGTGAGATAATATTTTAAAACATTGACCAGAGCTCCCCATTCTGCATTTTTTTTTTTTTGGTACACAATCATTCCCCTAGTCAGAGGGAGGCGTCCTGTTGCCCATGGGGTTCCAGTAATAATGAGAATGCAAAGAGGAAGAAATGTCAGAGCTTTCATTGTTGGCTTTCAAAGCAGGCTCTTGAAGCCCATAGCAAGGACTCTGAAAGAAATAGATTAATTATTGAAGAACCAAGGTTCTGGCACCAGCAACAGCTGGGAAAGAGAATAGTTGAGGAACCAATTTTCCTATACAAAATTCATAGAGCTTGCCATGAGATGGTGGGCACACCTATGTGATTTCGACCTGGAGTGTAGATGGAGGTTCTAGGAAAGGGAGGAACATGGAATTGCAGAACATGCAATTCCGTTTTTATAACCATGTAGAGATATCTGTTTCCAGCAGGTATTTGAGCCAAGAGCAGCTGAGTGAGTTGTTTGGAAGTGAGACACTAAGCAGAGCTAACTTACAGGGGGCCTTGCACTCTATGCAGGCCAAGGGTAGAGGCAGCGAGTTTCAGAACCTTGCAGAGGTGTTTAAAAGTGCTGTAAGTGGGGTGATGGACCAAAACGGGGTGGTATTGGGGGATCAGGCCTGTGAGGGAACAGAATACCTTCAGCGAGGAGTGACAGTAGCTGGAGTGTAGGACAGTCAAGCACTGGAAGCCCATCCCAGCAGAGGCTAGGGTGGGCAGAGACCCCTGTGCAGACTTTACTTACCCCCACAGCTGGGGGATCTGAAGGACATAAGATACAGACGGGGCAAAGGAAGATCCTGAGTATAATTTATATGCTTTATTTCCACAAAACACCAGATTTACCTGCAATTATCAACATTCTTTCCTTTTCTTCTTAGTTTCCTTATTTTTATTTTTCTTGATGCATTATAATTAAATAGAATTATGGAATTTGTTGTTATATGTTCATACATGCACACAACTGAACAATATAATTTGGTCAGTTTCAATCCCTAGTACCTCCCCTTTCCCTTCCCTCCTCTCTTTCCCTCCTCTCTCCCTTTGGTCACCAAGATTATTTTTTTGCTGCTATAAATCCAGTAATAGAGAAATAAAGACAATTAAAAATTTGCACAACTACATCTGTGTTCTTGAAATTCATATTCAACAATATTAGTTCTTTGCACTGAATGTGGTACTGAATTACTGAGGATAAGAAAACATTTGTGAACTGGGGTTGGGGGGAAGGGATGAGTGAAAACATAGCTCTTGTGGTAGTAAGGAGAGCATTTTGGAAGCCACACTGCCAGCACTCTAGCCTAAGAGATCCTGCTTGTCATCATGTGACAGACCTTGCTGACTCTACCCTGGAATGGTTTACATATAATGAGATTTTACTTGAACCAGACTAAGGGCACCTTGGTTCTTGAGGAGAGTGAAGGGTATGCCTTGAAGTTTATTTAGGATTTATATTGGTGATCTTCATTATCCAACTAGGAATTTATTTTGTTTATGAGAAATTCTTCTTTGTTTTTGTTTTTTTTGTTTTTGTTTTTTTTAAAGAGAGAGGGACAGTGAGGGAGACAGAGAAAGAGAGAAACAACTTTATTTAGTTTTTCACATGGCCTTAGTTGCTCCAACACTTAGTTGTGTACATGGTGCTGGGGTTTGAACCCGGGTCCTTGTGCTTGCCAGGAACGCACCGAAACCACTGAGCCACCGCTCTAGACCCAGAAATTCTTCTTTATATGCAGAAAAGGAACATGATTATGAAGAGCCAGGAAGGAAGGTGGAAGATAATTCCTATTTATTACTCTCTGTCTTGCTTGGTCAAGCAAAGAAGCTGGACAAAATTGTAACTTAATATTAGTATAACTGAATATTTTTGTTTTGTTTTGTAAAATTTTATTGAGGAGTTGTGTTGTTGTACAATCATAAATGCTTATATAGCAACAATATGATATGCCCCTGATCCTAATCCAGAATTAGGGTCTACAGAATCTAACTCCCACATCACTTACACCCTAGTCTCTTGACTTTCCTGTATTTACCCACTAAACAGATATAAATGTGTATATATGATTGTGCATTTTCCAGAATTAAATGATTGTATAAGTATTATTTGGCTTCTGGGGGAGTAAAGAGCACTTCCCAAGATCCCACCCTATCATCCCTCCCACTTCCCTCCTTTCCCTCCTCTTCCCCCCATCCCTGCCCCATATGTATTGGTTTCCCTAGATTGTGTGTTGCTTTGACTTTGGTGAATCTAGTGCATGAGCTTGACCTTTCACCCAAGCCTGAGTTTTGTTCTAGCCTTCACAAATGAGGGAAAACATTTGACCCTTGAGTCTCTGGGATTGGCTAATTTCCCTCAGCATAATTTCTTCCATTGCCATCCATTTACTTTCAAATGCTATAGTATTATTTCTAATAGCTGAGTATAACTCCATTGTATGTATATACATATATATATATATATACCACAGCTTTTGGATCCATTCATCCAGTGATGAACATCCAGGTTGATTCTGTAAATTAGCTACTGTAAATTGAGCTGCTATGAAAGTTGATTTTTCTGTGTCACTGCAATGTGCTGATTCAAGATCTTCTGGGAAAATACCCAGATGAGGAACAGCTGGGTTGTACAGTGGATCCATCCCTAATTTTTTGAGGAATCTCCACACTCCTTTCAGAGCATCTGCACCAGTCTGCAGTTCCACAATCAGTGTGCTAGTGTTCCTATCTCCCTGCAACCTCTCTAGCATCTGTTATTGCTTATAGTCTTTATCTTTGCCAATCTGACAGCAATGAGGTGAAATCTCAATAAAATCAGGATTTATAATGGTTAAACTGTAGCTTTGATTCATTCACTTAGCACTCCATAGATCTTCAGACAGTGGTTAAATGAATTAATGAATGAAAGCTGCGTCACCTGCTCAAGGCAGCACAGACAGTAAGTGGTGGAACCCGGAAACAAGTCTGGAGTCTGCAGATTTCCACCAGGCCATGAAGGACATGCTATGGTTGTAAATTAGTTTGTCCATGACTATGTTGGTCAGTCTGTGCTACTATAACAAAATACACGAGACTGGGTAATTTGTAAATAATGAAAATGTGTTTTTCACTGTTCTGGAGACTGGAAAGTCCAAGACCACAATGCAGGTAGGTCTAGTCTCTGCATCTTGTGTGCTTACAAGATGTGAGAGCAGAAGAGAGGGAACCCACTCCCTCAAGGCCTTTAAGGCTCCCAATTTCATGCAAGAGGGTGAAGCTCTCCTTATCACTGCCCATCTCTTAATACAGTCACAATGGCTGTGAACTTTCAAACATAGATTTTTGGGGACATATTCAGACCATAGTCACAATCATTTATTTTATGAAGATTTTCTTCTTAAGTAATTCACATGGAGGTGTTAATAGGTGGTACTTACCAACCTAGCTTTTTTTTATACAGTGGGCAAAATTGAAAGTTGGCATCTTTATATCAAGTGCTCAAATTTATTTGAGTCTTAAAAATTTGAAGTGTAGCATCATGGAATTAGACCTGGCCTGTGTCTCATGTCAAACATCTGTTTTCACACATTTTTTGCAAGGTGTTTCTCCTGTGCATTGGTGTCCACTAAATGCTGTAGTGGAAGGCTTTTCCACACTCACTGCATTCCTAAGGTTTGTCTCCAAAGTGATGGCTCTGATGCTTTTTAAAGGATGAATTGTGCCTATGGGCTTTGCCACAGTGGCTGCATTCCTAGCTTTCACTCCCCTATGGACAGTTCTAAGGTTACTATGGTGTGGCTTTTGCCTGAAGGCTTTTCCATGTTCCTTACATTTGTAATATCTCTTTCCCAGTGGATTCTTTGATGTAGTAGACATACTCTATGACTTAAGATTTCACAACTCAAAGGGAAGGAGAAAAGGAAGGGCTTATGAGCTGTCATGGAGACCTGAAAGTAGAAGAGATGGTACGCAAGGTGACCACCGCTCCTGTGGCCACTATCTTCTTGGTAAGTAGGTGGACAGGTTATCTGCTGTTCTTGCGACATGGGGACTGAATTGGGATGAGACATTGCAGCATTTGGAGAGGAGGAGACTTGGACAGGATTGTGTAGGAGATATAGAATAAACTAGAGTTGAATAAAATGTTTGTTGAGCAGAAGAGGGGATTTCTAAACAATTTGTGAGGGGGATTACCCAGTTCACAACTTTCTGGGGGCAGAGCTATTCTTTCTAAGGCATCACCTGCATGCACAACCACACACACTCACACCCATCCTCAATGTCAGGCTCTGGTGATTTCTCAGTGATTGTTAAGGCTCCAGATTTTCCATTTGCCAGAGCACTAAGTTATTCTGATTTATTATTTTCAATAACTTTGTATACAAGGCTGAAATTGGGTATGGAGTCATAAAGAACAAGAGCAAGAAAGCTTGGAAATCCATCTTTGACTGTGGAGGTGGACTCATGGAAAAGCAGGAAGAGGAAGATCCCCTCCCACGCAAGAGTTCCAGAGTCAGAAGGAAAATCCTGGGGTAATTTGGACATCATGAACCCTCACCTTCCTGGAGGAGGCTTCATGAGAGTGAGTTAAGGTCCCACCTGAGCCCCAGCCCTTCTCCCCTCTGGGTCATTCCTCTAGGCAAACTTATCAATTGATTCAGTCAATGCCTGCTTGCTTTGGTATCTCCTCCAGGTCAGCCTTTGTCTCTGACAACAACCCTTCGAGAACCTGCTCCAGGCTATATGCTGGAGCAGGTTCTAAGGACTAAGGTCTTGGGAAAACACAAAGATGAAGAAGATGTGTACCAAATTAGTAAATCGAGACATAGATATTGAGAGCAACTCCTTAAAGATGTAAGGGCAATTATAGAAGTTGATATAAATGTAAAACATCACTTACCACATGACATGGAGAACTTTGAAAAATTGAGAGTGTGTGATCAGTGCATTCATAAGAGTATTCAATTTTATGATTCAACCATGTAAGCATGATTCTTTTCACTTTCAGTACAATAATCAATAAATTACACAAATATTCAACTTTTTATTATAAAATAGATTTTATGTTAGATGATTTTAAGGTTGGCTGTGCTAAGTTACCATGTTCAATAGGTTAGGTTTATTAAGTGCATTTTTTTAAAGAGAAAGATAGTTTTTTCATCACTTAGTTGTATATGTGGTGCTGGGAATCAAACTGTGGTCCTTGTGCATGCCAGGCAAGTGCTCTACTGCCGAGCCACCTCTCCAGACCTATTAAATGTATTTTTAACTTAAGGATGTTTTCAATTTAGGATGATTTTAAGAGAATATAACCCCACTGTAAGTCGAGAAGCATCTGTGTACGTGTGCTAATAAGGTTGGGTGTGGGTCCAATTCCTCTCAAGCTGATTTCGTGTCCTATTGCCTGCTATTTTCAAAGAAGGTAGTATTTTCCAAACATCTCATTCATAAAGTGACCTGAGCCCATTCATTGATTTGGATCTCACAAAGATAGTTTTTCAAGTACTTCATTGCTCTATACCACCGTTAACACTTGATATTCCAGAAATCAAAAGAATTCTTGAAGTCTTAGTTTTGAAAAAAATATCTTAGTAGATCTTTAGGAGTTAAATAAGATAATAACTATATAATAGTTGTTAATGTTGACCATTTGTTATATCAGCTGAGATTGGGATCACCTGCAGCCACACACAGAGACTTGCAAATAAGTGAGCTGTGTGTTTCTCAGGTATAGGAAGTGCAGTGATTGACAGTAAGCAGCACTGATATCATAACTTCCTCAACAGGGAAGGGCTCCTGATTCATTCTGCTCACTTTCTGCCATCCCTAGGGGCCACTCTTTGCTTTTATGGCTCAAATGGCTGCTGGAATGCTAATCATCTTTTCTACACTGTAGTCGGGAGGTTGGAAGAGTTTTTGAAGAGACTGGCTGGGGGCATCACAGAACGCTGTCTTGCACCTGACTCTACGGGTTGGTATGGCCACGCTGGTTGCAGGAGAGCTGGGAGATGTAATGTGTTCAGTTGGGCACATGGTTGCCCAGTGAACGCCAGAGCTCTGTTACTAAGATAGGTGGGAAGAATGGAACTTGAGGGACAAGCAGCAGTCTGTGACATTACACAGTGCTTGTATTTCTCCACTCTATAATCCTGCTAGGCGATCTTACCACCCTGCCTGGTGGAGAAGGCAAGAGGCATCAGGCCAGGGAATCACACTCTTTAGGGAGGAACCTGTTGCCAGTCCTTTTGGTCTTGTCTTCTCAGCTCTCTTCTTTAGCTTGGTCTCTAGCATGTTAGTAAGTTCAAAGCTCCCCATCTTACAGATGAGAAAACTGAGCCAAAGGGAGACGAGGTTGCAGATTAATGATAGAATTGAAGCGAGGCTCAGTTGGCCACCACCCAGCCCTGGGCTATTTATCAGTCCACTGCTGCTAAGAACTCCAGAGACTTGGCATCATTTTCAGGTTCCCAGGGATTTGGGGAGGAAAGCAGGCATCTCATTATATAAATACCCATCTTTTGGATCCTGGGAATGGGGCAATAGAGTCTGTCTGAGTAGTCTCCATTTCAATTATGAAAAATTTTTCTGTTTTCCCCTTTGGCATGGAAAATATCAAATTAGTCAGCCTGAAGTAGGCCTTTTCAAAAACACTTAAGAAAGTTCCTGGTTGGTTTCCAGCCAGGTTCCAGCTGTGTCTCATCCTCGGATATCGCCAACATCCTGCCTGTGGCTCAGTTTGCTTTTCTGTGTCAGGTGAGCTTCTAACAGACAGGGGCACAGTGCAGGTGCTTCATGTGTATGATTTTACACCTCATTGAGATGGTCATCTGCCCTGAGCACCTCCTACTCACCATTGGTAAAGGAGGACTTCCTGCCCTGAATAGTAGGAAGTGGCTCAATTCATTCACTGAATCTTGGGTAGAGGATAGTCAGCAGGTTGTTAGTAGTACATACTGGCAGCCCTGGGAGGAAGGATGCTGCGGGCTATACAGGACCACACGTGGTGGCAATCCATAGTAGATGAACCAGTACAGACTGTGGGAAGCAGAAGTGGGAAGTGACAAGAAGGTGGAGAACTCCCTGGTGCCCTTGGGAAGATATGCTTGGCTTTTTGAATAGTTTTGTGGGCTGGCAGGGAAGCAAAACACATTAGTGTGAGGCCTGGTTGGGTTGCAGCTGGTCCAGCTGATAGGGGAACTTGCCAGGTGGGGGACCCTTTCCTGCTGGGACTGAGGCGTGCACATTAGGCAAGATAAGAGGAACTAATAGCTAAGCTTCTGGGGCCCTATAAGAACCAATGGTGTTAACAGAGCACAGGGAACTTCAGAACTTACAGCACAGTGCCATTGTCCCTGTTTTACTTGGAAACCAAGGGAAAAGATAAAGTGACCCAGCTAAGACTGACTCCAAAAATAGTTTTTTCGC
Organism: Aplodontia rufa; assembly: GCA_004027875.1. Taxonomy (NCBI): domain Eukaryota; kingdom Metazoa; phylum Chordata; class Mammalia; order Rodentia; family Aplodontiidae; genus Aplodontia; species Aplodontia rufa. The sequence goes on from PVKS010000423.1 coordinate 198,707, forward strand.
TCTGGATCACATTATATATATATATAGTGAGAAAGAGAGAGAGAGAGAGAGAAAGAGAGGAAAAGAGAATCAATTTTATTTATTTTTTCATCTGGCCTTTGTTTCTCTGACACTTAGTTGGGTATGTGGTTATGTGGTGCTGGGGTTTGAACCTGGGTCCTCATGGTTGCCAGGCAAGCACTCCAGCTGCTGAGCCACCACACCAGCCCATGTCATCTCCTATTAGAAACCCATTTCCAACCTGTGGGGTAGCATTTTCAAAATGAGAATACAGAGTCCGAGAGGGAGGCTTATGCTCAAAGTCACCAGCGAGGGAGGGAGAGAACCAAGCTGGAACTCAGGCTGTTGAGGCCAGTGCTCTTCACCTGCTGGTCACCTTGCTCTGATAGCAGAGGAGGAGTCAAAGCTTGCTGGCCTCACATCCCTGGGTAGGATGAAGTAGGACATGACCTTGTAATGCAGATCGAAGCTTCAGTGGGAGTTCTGTGGCTTTGAGGATTTCCTAATGGTAAGGCAGGAAAAGGTAATGAACTCTAGGCTAGCTTTTGGCTTTGATTGCTCTTTGGAAAAATAAAGAATGAGACAATATTACAAATATCCAGGGGTGATATTAAAATATATAACAAGTGCAAGAAAGACTGTTTTAGCTGGTCTAGGAATTAACATTTCAGTTGTTGGATGAGGGGTTCCACCTAAGGGGCTGGGAATTTGAAAGATATGAAGGAGTTTGGGGGTGTGGATTTTCACCAACCTACACAGAAGCACTTTGATATTTCCACATCAGCCCCATCTGTACCTTATAGCTAGCAATCCAGCTGCTGGGTATATATTCCTCCTCAATGGACAAGGATTTCCATTCAAGTGCTGCTGTTGCAGTGGCAATTTGGAGCACTTGGGGATCCACCCCTGGAGAGTGGAGAGATGGTGAGAGGATGATGCATACAACAATAAAGAAAACAGACCAGATGCACAAAGAGATAGGGACGGAGCTGAAAACAGCACGTCATGTTAAATAGAATAGAAGACTGATATTGAAGATAAATACTATTTACATAAATTAAAAGCATATGTGTTTAAAGTAGCCACAGACATTTTGCAAAGACACATGGAAACCAAAGGCAGTCATGTCAAGATATGACGGTGGGAAGGAATTAAAGATCTTTCTGGAAGAGTCAAGTGGGCAGCAAGTTCTTGGCTGTCTGTAGGCAGTAACTGGCAGGTGACACAGACAGCACTTGAGCATTTTGAGAACCTTTACATCT
>PVKS010000424.1:0-175898 GCA_004027875.1 Aplodontia rufa
TTTTTTTTTTTTTTTTTTAAAGATAGAGGGAGAGTTAGAAAGAGAGAAAGAAAATCAATTTTTGCTTTTTCATCTGGCCTTTGTTTCTCTGACACTCAGTTGTGTATGTGGTGCTGGGATTTGAACAGGGGTTCTCAAGCATACTAGGCAAGTGCTGGAACTGCTGAGCCACTGCTCCAGCCCCTGTAGCTACATTTTAATAATGGATTAGAATAAAATTTTGTTTTGGAGAGTGTTTTAAAAGTTTTTCTTTACCAAAGCTTGAGAAATGTTTCTAATTCAAATAGGATCACTGGATTTTTATTTCTTTGTTTCTTAGAGAATGCTAACCTCAAAGTTAGGACATTAAAGGGGCTGGAGCAGTGGCTTAGTGGTTACAGCAATTGCCTGGCATGGGTGAGGATGCAGGTTCAAACTCCAGCACCAAACACAACAAAGTGAGCAACGAAAGCCACATGAAAAACTAAATAAAACTGATTCTCTCTTTCTTTCTCTCTCTCTCACACTGTCCCTCTCTCTTTAATAAATAAATATTTGATTTTAATTTAACCTTAGAAACTTAGTTCTCCATTCTTACTCTCATCTCTGATCTGAATAACACTATAAACCTAGGATTCTATAAACACCCTCCTCCTTAAAAAAAGAAGCAAACAAACAAACAAAAAAGAAACAAACTATGTAGAGATATGGAACATCATAAAAGGGTTAGGGGTTGTTGATGTAGGCTCTGCCTGTCTAGGTAAAATGGTATACATTTCACTATAGCTTGGTTTAAGAAATATTAAGAGTTTTTTTTTTTTTTTAAGAGAGAAATGACTTTAGTTTTTCACATGGCCTTAGTTGCTCCAACACTTTGTTGTATACGTGGTGCTGGGGTTTGAACCCGGGTCCTCGTGCCTGCCATGCAAGCACCGAACCCGCTGAGCCACGGCTCCAGCCCAAGAGTTTTTAGCTCCTTAAGGTGAGTTGGTTATAGCTTGAAAATCTACCAGTTATTTATTTTTAAGACTTTTTTAAAAAGTCAAACAATCTGAGGATGTAGAGCCCTTGCTGGGTTTATATACCCAGTGCCCCCCCCCCAAAAAGAATCATGGTTAGTCAGTTTGACTGACTTCTGTGGGGAAATCAAAAGTGTTTTCCTGTGTCCTTGTGCTTGGGTAGAGAAGAGCTTTCATTCTTTGGGAGTGGGAGTAAAAGATTATCCATGTAGAATTTAAGATAGAGAGTAGAGATTTTATACCACTCCTATAGAAGAACTGCTGTAATTATATATAGGTAACATTGACAGTTAAATTGCTGTGATAATATGAAGCTGAAGCTTAATATTTCTGACTATTAAATATGACATTAAAAGTGGAACTATTTTATCATGGTAATTATAAGGTTCCTCTACCTGAATGGGGAAAAAAGGCTATATATTTACTAAAAAATGGACTGGAGCAGTTGCTCTGTGGTTAGGGCACTTGCCTGGCATGTGCAAGGATCTGGGTTAAAACAAAAACAAACAGATAATAAAACAAAACAAAAAAAATTGATTCTCTTTAAAAAAATTTTCAGGGGAAGGGAGAGGGAGGGAGGATAGGGGAGGGAGCTAGGGAGACAATCAACAATGTAGCACACTCTTTACCACCCTGAGAATCCAAATAATACTCACGCAATCATTTAATTCTGGAAAATTCACAGTCTAAGCATTTATATTGCTTGTAGGGGCAAAATATAGAAGAATGTAGAGACTGGGGTAGGGTAATTCTGGTTTAAGAACAATGCATATCATATTGTTACTTTATATGCATTTATGATTGTACAATAACTCAACTCCTTAATAAAAAACAAAAAAAATTTATTAAAAACCACTGGTTTTCCCCTTAACCGAGAAGGTGCCTAAGAGTTATAATTGAGAACTTACATGAAGATTACAGGCTGCTTTGTCACCAACACTCAGCCTTATCATCTTCACCCTCACAAACCTATCCTTTCTAGGAAATTGCCACCAGCACCATCCATTCTGTCATTCAGCCAGCTGCCTAGGAGTCAGTCTTTGGCACTTTGCGCTCCCTCATTCAAGACCTAATCTATCTCTAAGTCCTTTCAATTCAATACTTAAATCTCTTGTTCACCATCCTAGCTCCAGAGACCATCATTACTATTTATCTGAGATTCTATAATAGCCTCCTCCTTATTCTCCCTGTATTATACTACAGACAGAGGGTCTGCCAAAGACAAATTTGACCATGCAACCTCTTGCCACCATGCTTATGGCTTTTTGTTGGCCTCCACTTGCTTTTTAGATAAAGATGAAGCTCCCCAACAGGGAGGGCTTTGTTTGGTCTGGCTCTGATTCTTGTTGATTTCACCTCCGTTTGTACCTACAGTAATCTTCTTCTACCTACCCCTGTTTCTCTGCTACTTTCTGGCCAGGGCCTTTGTTCCTCTTGTCCCTTAACTACTTTTCTCTAGTTAATATCTACTCTTACTTCAGATCTTAATTCAATGTTAACTCCCTTAGGGCAACCTTTTCTGAGTTTTCCACCTCCATCCTATCTCTATTCCAAAGGCACCTTATAATTCTTCTTTTGTTGTATTTGTCCTGTTACCAATTTTGCTTCCATTTGTAGGGCTATTTGATTACCAATAGGTTCCAGATGACTAGCAAAGGGCCTGTGAAAGGCACTGAATATAGGTTTATAGAATGAGTGAAGAGGGGAAGGAGGAGTGTAATGAATTTTATCCTGAGATAATGAGAAAGAAGTGTTTGAAAAAATTTTGGGTGTTAGGATCTATGAAGAGGAGACTCAGAATGTGATTATTTTTGTGTATGTGTTTGTGTGTATTTTTTTCGCCTTCCTCTCTCTCTCTTTTGTGGTATTGGGGTCTGAATTCAGGGGTGCTCTACCACTGAGCTGCTTCCCCAGCACTTTTTATTTTGATATAGGTTCTCACTAAGTTGCCAAGGTTGTCCTTGTATTGCAATCCTCCTACCTCAGCCTGTGTGTGTTTCATAAGAATCATAGTGCTAACTTGTGAAGAAAGACAGGGATACGCTTGCGAAGTTCCAGAGGAAATAATCATGACTGATAGGGAGAATTTCATGGCAGTATTATGATATAATAATGAAGATGGATTCTGTATAAATGAGATGTAAAGAAAGGTATTATCGGGGCTGGAGCAGTGACCCAGCAGTTATGGAACTTGCCTGGCATGCGTTGAGTATGAGTTCAAACCCCAGCACCATGTACACATCAGAGCAGTGAAAGCCACATGAAAAACTAAAACTAAAAAAATTGATTTCCTCTCTCTCTCTCTTTCACTATCTCTCTCTCTTTAAAAAAAGAAAAGAAAGGTTCTATCTTTTGCAGAGTGCCAGGGTATGTGACCGCTCCTTGGGGGATTTGGTACCAATGGTTTCTCAATTATCAAACAGAAAATTGAATACATATTAGACCCTTTCTAGCTCCTAGATTCTATTCTAGTATGCAGATACACAGTTCAGATATCTTTGGAAAAAAGAGGGGACACAGATGAATCAATTAGAATTCATCTGTTTTACTTGTTTAGTGATAAATGCTCCACAACATGAGCATGTTGCTCTGGAGTCTAATACCAAAGAAGACAGAATCAAATGTTTTAGGAGATTCAGGTGGCATGTAATCCTCCAACAAGGAAAGGAAACACAGGTATGTCCAGCAGTGACCTCAGGTGAAAAGCTAGTGATCAGTGACTAGCACTTCTAAGCCTAACTGACCATTGGATTACTTCTATCCATAGCTGAGTAGGTTTTAGAACCCCTCCAGCATAAGGATAAATAACTAAGAATACTTACAGTCACTGATAAATGAGGACCTGGAAAATTTTAGGTTGTTGTGTGCTGTATTAACCACTGTGGGGTTTTCCCTTAATACAATATATTTTGTACCTTCAGATCATTTGTCCTGCAGCTAATGCTGCCAACTTGCTGTTTTTTATGAAACGTTCTGATGGTGTTCCATTCTTTTTGTCTGTACATTACAGCTGTGAAGTGTCTGAGAGATACCTGGACTTTTGATTGACTTTTGAGCTCTTTCTTTCTCTCCCTCTCCCTCTCTCTCTCTTTCTTTCTAAAAAGAGAGAGAGACAGTGAGAGAGGGAGAGAAAGAAAGAAAATCAATTTTAATTAGCTTTTCATTGCTCTGACACTTCGTTGTAACCGTGGTACTGGGGTTCAAACTCACGTTCTTGTGCATGCCAGGCAAGCGCCGGAACCGCTAAGCCACCGCTCCAGCCCTTCTGAGCTATTCTAATTCTGTCTGCTTTTACATTTTCCTAATTTACTGTGTTCAGATGTCTTAAATGGGCGAACAGCAGATCTGCTACTCTGTTTTTGAAATAACATGAAAATTCAAGTGTAGCACCCTGGTTTTGTTTTTTGTGTGTGTGTGAACAGTGTATCGCTTTTTATGAAAATTCCTAAATTTGCCTGTTAGTCGGTTTTACACTATGGGAGCAAAATACAATGCAAAAATATAAACAATGTAAAAAGTAGAAAAGTTTATTTGGCTCATAGTTTTGGAGGTTTCAGTTCCTCCTTGGTTGGCCCGTTGTTATTGGGCCTGTAGCAACGCTATACAGCATGCCACAGGCAGGAAGAGGAAGCTGCTCACTTAGTCAGCAAATAGAGAGGAAGAAGAGGGACTGGGTTCCAATACATCCTTCAAGGTACCACCCCCAATGATCTAACTTCCTTTTGTTAGGACTCATCTCCTAAATGTTTCACCACCTCTCAGATAACGTCAGCGGATGGGGACCAAACCTTCAACACGTGAGCCTTTGGGAGACATTGAGGAACCAAAGTATATCGATTTTATTATCCCATGCCACAGCTTGTCTGCAATGCCTTGTTAATTTTTGTTCAGAATGAAAGATGACATATTTTTACACCTTGTACAGACAGTTCCACGTCTTGACAGAAAAAGAAATGAACTTCTTACATATGTTGTACTTCTCAAAATTTTCTGGGAAGAGAGAAGGAAAAATGTTGGAATTAATTTTTTTTCCTATTCTTCCTAAAGACAGCATATTAGAAGGCTATTTCAGGAAATATAACTGGATTGTGCATTCTACAATATGGAATTTAAAATTTTTATTAAATGCCTTATATGTGCACTTGACAAGCTATTTTGATATGTTGCCATTTACTCCTTATAATAACAATGCAAAGTGGGTGGTATTATTCCTATTTTGTGGATTAGGGAACTGAGGTTTGGATGAAAGAACTGATTCAAAGGAGCTAATTGCATTCCAAATCAGCCTCATAGAAATGCCCAGAAATAGTGTTTTACCAGATATCTGGCCATCCTTAGCCCAGTGAAACTGGCATATAAAAATTAAACACCACAAAATTATAAATATTACATTTTATACAAATATAATATTTATACAAACATAAATATAATATAAATTTATAGAAATATTATATTTATTGAAGGATAGAACCTGAGGATCCAGGTTTGAACCGCAGGACCACATATATGACTAAGTGTTGGAGCAACCAAACCCAGATGAAAAACTTAATAAAATTGATTCTTTCATTCTCTCTCACTGTCCCTCTCTCTTAAGAAAAAAAGAAAAGAAATCATAAAAAATTACAAATATGAATGACAGGAATTGAAGAGTTAGCTCAGTGGTAGAGCGCTTGCCTCCCATAAGCGAGGTCCCGAGTTTGAACTGTAGCACCACATGCACAACTACATGTTGGAAAAACAAAAACAAGATAAAAAAATCAATTGACAAGTTTGAATGACAAATATCACAGGCCTTACAAAATTTAGAAAAAGTTTTTTTTTTCTTAGAGAACGAGAGTCTTTTTTTATTTTTTATTTTATTTTTTAACTTTTTTTTATTCATTCAACGTAGTCTTACATATAGGAGGGAATCGTGGACACGCATTCATGAACACATAGATATTGACAGATGAAGTCAAGGCTGATGCCAGTTCATGATCTCCCCTTTGAGTTCCGCCCAATCCCATGTTTCCCCTTTTTTACTCCTGTGTTAGTTGGGCTTCTCATTTTTAAGAGAGAGAGAGAGAGAAAGAGAAAATCAATTTTATTTAGTTTTTCATGTGGCTTTTGTTGCTCTGATACGTCTTTGTATATGTGGTGCTGGGGTTTGAATCCGTGTCCTCATGCATCCAGGCAAGTGCTATAATCACTGAGCCACTGCTCCAGTGCCTTAGTAAACGGATTTTTTATCAATTAACTGATGCACCCTAAAATGTTTTCTTCCTACATTTTTGGGTCTTTAATCACTTCCTCAAATGAAAATTATTTTCTAGTATTCTCCAAAGAGATAACAGAAATACATACAATTCTCTAACATATTTTATGTATATTTATTTTTTATTAGAATCTAGAAAAAACTATAGCTTAGCTTCTGGCTCTGTTTCTCCTTTATTATGCATATTCTTCAGGTGCTGAGCAACATGAGGTCAGGTTTATAACAAGATTTCAGGCCAAGCAATAATACATTGTAGGATTAGTACTGACTGTCATTGCTTCACCAGAACAGTTAGCAGTAGCTAACCACACAGAGACATGATCACAAACCACACTTATATACTCCACTAAATCCAAAGGAAATCTAAGTGTATCTCCATCTCAAGTTCCTTTGAGTCACATCCAGAATATACTCACAGCCACTTCTGTGCTGCATGAGAGAATTGTGATGGAGGGACAGTTGGCAAAAAGAGTGCTCTAAAAGCAACTGCAGCTGAGATGTCTTCTGTAAATTTTAATAAAACACAAAACCATCAGAACATAGCTACAGGCTTTCTTGGGACCTTATGACAAATAGCACAAACACTGAGTAATGTAGAAATTAAAAATATTTTTACCAATTACCTGATGCACCCTACAATGTTTTGTTTTTACATTTTAGAAAAGACTATAGACTAGGGGATTTGCAAGTGAGGAGCCCTAAATTTAATCTTTGTTGACTTCTAAGTGAACCCAGCTCTGAAGGAAGGGTATAACAGAAAAATAGTGCTACACCACAATATATGAGTCCATGCCATAAAATGCTTCAAAAAGATGATATATGAGGTCCTATTTTGAGCAGCTTCAGCAACCAATCTAACTGAATGAAACAGAGGATATTCTTTTATTGTGTTTTGTAAACAAAATAATGTAGATAAAGATGTTTTGTTACCACTGAACCTCAAGGGTCCCTGTCTCCTCTGCCCCCCTTTATATTTGAACAAGAATCATTGTTTGCAAAGGGATTATTTGCAAACACAAATAGACCTCAATTTTCCTGTTTTAGTCTAATTAATATTAAACACACCATTTACTATCTTTCCAAGCAGGTCAGTTAACACAGAGAAAAAGAGAGTATTATTGCTGTTAAAGACCACAAGGTAGAAAAATTATAACAGCACCAAAGAAAGTATTTAAAAATTTATTAAGATGTAATCAAGCTTTTGCAAACACATCTGTTATTTGCAATTATAACATAATTACTGTAACTTGACTGATACTCAGGAAAGAGTCACCTTTATATTTGCTTTTCTTGCTGAATTTTGCTCTTTGGTAATGTATTCAAATGCCCAACTTTTTCATATATCCTCCTTTTAGCAGAAACTCTTGAATCCTCCTTCAATTTTATCCATGGATAAATGTCCTTAAATGTAAGCAGTGCTTATAATTGTGGCTGGTACTACAAGATTAACCACTGAACTAGGCCATGGCTTATAAATATATCTCAGAATAAAGAAAATCATACACATGTTTCAGTCACATAATGAATACCATACATTTACAAACTGTACAGATTGAAAAGTGTGAATAATGTAAAGCCCTTTCATTAGTGTCAAAAACTTCCCCTTTGGCCTGTCCCCAACATAAAATTTATAAACAGTGTACTTTGAAAATGTTTATAGCCACCAAAGTGTTACACAGCTTTAAAAAGTTTTTTTTTTTTTTTAATGAAACTATTTCTCTGAAGAAGACTTTTTTCAAGAGAATGGCATTTTCCATTTACTTTGTGAGGTTCCTCCACCCCTTTCATCTTACTGCTGCTAAAGCCTGATATCCTTGGTCAAAGAAGCATTGTTTCAAAAGTCCTGACCTGGAATAAGAAAACAAAGACTGACTTCATAACTGTGTTTACAGCTATTGCTCCATTACTCCTGAATTGCTCTCTAAATTTTCTGTACACTCCCAAACCATGGCTATGCTAAACCATGGCTATGCTAATGTGATAGTCACCTAAGAGGGGAGAAATGAGATCTCTTTATGAACTTAATGCTCCTTCTCCTCACATTTTAAAATAACTGGTTTTAGGCCAATATATGTCTACTCAAAGAATTTCAAAACCCCACATGATTTAAGAATGCTAAAGGAGGTTTAAAATGCTAATATACACTCTCACTATGTTCTTTATAATTAAAAGCTATCAGCACTATCAATAAATATACAAATGTATTTTTTTTTGTACCAGAGATTGAACCCAGGAGTGCTTAACCACTGAGTCACATACACATCCCTTTCTGTTTTTGAGGGCTGAGTTGCTGAGGCTGGCCTCAAAATCGTAATTTTCCCACCTCAGCATCCTGAGTCACTAGGATTACAGGTGTATGCCACCATACCTGTCTTAATTTTTTTTTCTTTAAAGAAAGAGTCAGTTTTATTTATTTTTTCATGTACTTTTTGTTTTTCTGACACTTAGCTGTGTATGTGGTTCTGGGGTTCAACCCCAAATGCCAGGTAAACGCTCTACTGCTGAGCCACCTCTCCAGCTCTCAAAACGATTTTTGTTGAAAGCTTTTTGCTTCTTGTATATTGGTGCTCAAACTTAAACATTCATTTGGAATCACCTAGTCAAACCATCAACCACTAGATCCCACCTTCAGAGTTGCTAATTCAGTAGGTTTGGGACTGCATTTCTAATATGTTCCCAGGTGGCAGGGACCCCAATTTGAGAACTACTGATGCCCAACATTTGATGATACATATTTTCAAAATCAGAGTTGATAGGGGTTGCCATACCTTCTCAAGACTACCATGTATGCTGTTTAGCAGATGGAAAATAATTGTCAAGCCACAGGAATAATAACGACTTACAGCTTCACAGATTTTTAGTGATTATTTTCAACCACAGCAGTCCCAGGTTTAGTGTAACATAATGCTTACTAATGCAAGAAATGATCAAATGATGTCTTTGTTCTAAGAATATAATCTAAAATATATATTTACTTCTTTTATAGCTGTTTACTAATTAAACTGATGGGGCAACTGAGAATTTTAGTTGTTGATTTAAATTATGGAACACAAAAAGGATATAAAAAGTTGTTATGTCCTCTATACGATCTAAAGTCATTATGAGGACTTAATATTTTAAAAAATCCCTTTGTTTTTACTCTGGTTAATATGCACAAATGATTATTAAGACTCAGAACAACAACAATTTAACTGGAAAGATGAAATCAGTATTCCTAATACTGCTTGATGGCGTTTAGATCTAGGACATATGTTTAATATGTGTTCTGTTGATTTTTCAATAGTGCATGTTATTGAACATATCTCAGTTACCTATTGAAGAATCTTTCGAAAGTGCTTGTCTGTGATTACTTATTCATAGGATTGTACTCCCATTTTAGCAGCACTTTTCAACTTTGAGAAGATAAATCCCTTGGATTTATCTTGAATTCCCAGTAATGGTGTTTAAAGGTTAAATAAGAGCATGAAAATTGATGTAAGCATTGACCAAGAATGATTTTATTAATATAATCTGTGTGTCATCAAATGAGCTATGAGGCAGTTATCCTAGACTCAGGAATTGGTCTCTATCAAGGTTGTGTGGGGCCACATTGAATTGAAAAAGGTAAGAAATTAACAAAAGAAGACAATGAACTATAAAAGGTTAATTCAATAAACGGAGTCTCATATATTCTTTAATGGGTGCTGTGGAAGCATAAAATACAGGCAACTGAAGTCAAGATGTGTACTTGGCCCTTGACTTTGACACAAAATAGTGAGAAATTCTTGTGCAGGGAGTTTCACCCCATGTCTCGATTTTTCAGCTATACAAAGCAATTAATGAGACTTAACCTGATTACCTTACAGTGCTGTGAGGATTAAATATAATTACAGCATGGAAGTGTCTGTCAACTGAAAAACACTAAACAAATGTATCATTTTGGTGGCTGTTCAGTGAAAATTGATTCTCATTTCCCTAAAAGTAATTTAAATGCATTATTCAAATGTACAATGTTGGGCATCTTTACATTTCCAAGCACTTTTTTTGCTTTTCCAGGGTTAAAGTGAATAAGTTTGGTGGTGCAGGTCAGTGGCGAATCTGTAATTAGTATGCACGAGGCGCTACACCAAAAAGACAGCAATTTGATAATTCTTTTAGGGAAGAATGCATGTAGGGTTTTTTTTTCCCTCCAAGTGTTTGCTATAGTTTTCTTTTGTCAGTTCTAGGGATTGAATCCAGTGCTTCAAGCATGCTATACATGAGCTCAACTACTGAGCTACATCTCCAGCCTTGTTACAATTCTGTTTTAAAGACAGGGACAGTGAGAGACAGAATCAATTTTATTTAGGTTTTCATGTGACTTTTGTAGCTCCGACACTTTGTTGTGTACACAGTGCTGGGGTTCTAACCTGGGTCCTCACACATGCCAAGCAAGTGCTGTTACTGATGAGCTACCGCTCCAGCCCCCTGATTTATAATTTTTAACTGTTCTAAATCAAATAACAGAAACAAGCTGATGTGCAAATCTCCAAATATTAAATATTATTGTCAAATTTGCTGGGAAATAAGGTTATGTAATCCTGTGGGAAGGTACCACCTTAATTTCATTGTGCAATTCTATAGTAGAATTTGTAACTAATCATTGGTTGAAAAAAATTAGAAGATGGAAAAAAAATTCTGGGGGTGTAGCTCAATGGCAAAACACTTGCCTAGAGTTTGTGAAGCCCTGGATTCAGTTACCAGTACACACACACACACACACACACACACACACACACAAAATAGAAAAGAGAGGGAAAAAAAATTGTTGTGCCAGAGCACACAACTACAAGAGAGAGTAAAAATTCTAAAATTGCACTAATTTTCAAGAATGAAAAACAGTTATATATTTAAAAATATCCTAGTTAGTAAAAAGAAGCTCTTGTTAATCAGGCATGGTTGCACATACCTGTAATTACAGTCAAGTGGCAGGAGGATTGCAAGTTTGAGGCTGACCTAGGCAACGTAGTGAGACCTTGTTTCAAAATACTGGTCCAAACACCAGTATGGGGCAGGGATTGGGGGGTGGGAAGCAGAGAAAGCAAGAGAAACATTTGTCAACAAAACTTTTGAAGTCAACTGATGTTTAACTTTATCTGCTAATGTGGTACTTAAACAAACAAACCCCATACTCCCCTGTTCAGTCTTTTTGACTGAATTTTAAGTAATTGACGTATGTCAATTTTATCATTGAACTTTTGTTATATTATATTGAACTCTTAACTTTTCCAGGAACGCAGCCAAAGCATCAACCAATTAAATTTTAAACTATTTTTCTAAACTGGTTTTCTCATTTGATATATCAGTGTGGGTGTTTCTAGTTGCAATAAAAGAAACAATAGTTTTTTTTTCTCTCATATTAAAATAAATATAGTGGTACAGCAGGCTTCTGGGTTGGTTGATTTGTTAATTTAATTATATATTAAGGGAATTTGCTCCTTCCGATCACTGCTTGACCATGGTATTGGCTTTTCCCTGGGGAAGGGTGGTAGGAGGGGTAATAATGTGGTTGTGGCGTTTCCAAGCATTCAGGATCATTGTGAAGTCATGTTAAATCTCAGAATTTCTGATTCAGTAGGTCTTAGTAGGGTATAAGAATCTATTTCTGCTATGTGCCCGGGTCCTGCTACTAGTAGGGCCACACTTTGAGAAATACTGAAACTAATGATCTGGAAGGGAATGGATATCTGAAGATTACTCATAATGCTCATTACAAGATGTACTTATCAATCGGAATATAATGCAGAGATCTTTCTACTCTCCGCTAAGGGCCTGATGCCATTTCTAATTTATAAACTTCCTATTAAATATTCTAGACAAGGAAACTATTCATGTAGAATACTAATACTCCTAGTAATAAATGTACTAGTTTCTTTGAAAAGTTTTGCATTTACTTGTTTGAATTGAGGGCTGATTGGGCCAGATCAAGCCCCAAATTTGGACTTCAGCTTATTTGTCCTTTAAGCCTGTAGAAAGGCCTTCCCACTCTGCTGACCTCATTTTCCCAGTTCACCCTTATATAGGATAATCAGCAATGTTAAATAAATTTTAACATCTTCTTATATAAGTTATACAAGCATTGCCTTTTATAACCAGAAAGCAAAACTAAAGATAGGCATACTGTAAATACTTTTAGTTTCCCACCTTATCTTTATTTGTAGTGAAGAATTTCCTAACCTAAAGGTTTAATAATTTTGTGTTGCAAAAACTCTTTCCTGCCAATCTGTAATTTCTCTTCTCTATCTCATCCATATCATCAAATTGTAATTTTCCCTTCTAAATCAAGTATCTTGCAAACCAGCTTTTTGATATGGGTACCATATTTTGTGCAGTATGCTCACTGGGAGTAATGGCCTGCATGACTGGTTAGAGGTAAACTTAAGGATCCTTGTAAAGCCTTGGGCTATTTCTGTGCAGTTATCTCCCTCTCTAATTTATTATCATAATGGCATTTTTGTGCTTCTTTTCTCATTATTTTCACAATAGGAAACACAGTGGAGAGAGCTGATTTCTGCAGGTGGCATAGAAAGACATGAGACAAATTCAGACAAAGTGCAAGCTTTGCAAAAAAATATTTTCTTCTAGTTGGGGTAGAAAAGTTTAAGTGCAATGTGTGCCATTTTGAAGGATGAAGAAACAAAATTTCCCAAAGCATTCTCAGACCCCAGTGTGCAGTAGGATAAAGAGATTGAAAATGTTTCTGATATGAAATTGAGAAAGCATTTAAATGATGGAAGATGAGGAATAACTAAACACAGCTGGGGACCTACAAAACTGCTATGGAATCTGTTCCATAGATTGAACAATATTTGACAAACCTTCAGCAAAGCTTTCAAAGGTGGGAGAATATACTGGTCAGTGGCAATGTATTGGCTATTCCAAGACCTGTTGCTCATGAACATTTTCCTAGTTGTCCAAGAATTAATAGTAAATTCCTTGATCCCTGAAAAAATGATGGAAGACTGTAGGGAATTACAGCACTTTGTTTTGGACAAACACTGATAGGCATGCCATCAAAATCCAAGGCACAGGCTCAACTGACATTTCCTACCTACTTGGAAACAAACAGCTCAGCATTGCTATTTCTTAGTTTCAAATGTTCACCTGGGCTCAGAATCTGGGTATGCAAGTTTATCTGCTCTGGGCAATGCTCAATACTAATTAGGATTTTATTCTTGTTCAGATCAAGTTGTCCTGGTTAACCTGTTTGTGGTTTTGGAGATGGTTGTTTCCTTTTATGCTTTTTAAAATCCATTAACTCTTCTTTGTTTTACAGGAAAGTAGAAACTTGAGTTTTAGTTTGGTTGTAGAAAGCAAGTAGCAAAGTCAAAGCTGGAATTATGTTTATTCATTCAACAACAGATTTTTATGATCACCATCTTCCAGATTACCCATTTATTCAGTAGATTGTTATTACATATTTACTACAGTCAGATATTTTGAGAATGGAGATGAATTGTGCAAGTTTGGAAACTAGACAGGATTTTATTTTATTTTATTTTTTGAGTGCTGGGGATTGTTCTCAAAGTCCCATGAGGGCTAGTACATGCTCTTGCCTCTGAGCTCCACCTCCGTTCCCCAGAATGTTTTCTTTTTTTCCCCTTTGGTACTGGGGATTGAACCCAGAGGCATTTTACCACTCAGCTGTATTCCCAGTCCTTTTCAATTTTTTTTTTTTTTAATTCTGTGACAGAGTCTCATTAAGTAGTAGAGGCTGGCCTTGGACTTGTGATCCTCCTGCCTCAGTCTCCTCCTGAGTTGCCAGGATTACAGGTGTGCTCCACCATGTGTGGCTCAGAATGGGTACATTTATATTTCAAAACAAATCTTAGGGTTTTATGTAATTGGGTATGTTGTATGTCTGTTGTCCAAAGAAATAATGAAGTCAGGAGTTGACTCTTGGGCATGTAACTCATGCTTTGTTTTTTCTTCTTCCCTTTCTTATCCTCAACTGTATTCCTATCCACTCTCACATCCAACCCACAAGATTGGTACTATAACATCCCAATTAATGCTACAGACCTCAGACCTGTTGGATATGGAAACTCAGTCATGCTTAATATAATCTTTAAAAACAAAAATTAAAAGCATACTTCAAATTCTCTAGTTTCTTCTCAGTTTCATCAAGTAATTTGTTTAGAATGCTAATAGGTATATAAGAAGCAATGGAATTTTGTGAGTGATTAAATGCCTTCAGAGAGCTTGAGTATCTGTGTGGTATTAAAATCAACTAAGCTGGGGGCTAGAGCAGTGGCTTAGTGGTTATGGCACTGGCCTGGTATGCTCGAGTCCTCGGGTTTGAACCCCAGCCCCATGTACACAATGAAGTGTTGGAGCAACTGAAGCCACATAGGAAACTAAATAAAAATTAATTCTCTTTTCTCTCTCTCTCATTGTCTCTCTCTCTTTTTTAATTAAGAAATTTATTTGTTGAACAACCAAACATGCTTCCAACAAAATATAATATTTTTATATTCTGAAAATTAGATTTATCCCCTAGAGCCCCCCCCCCCAATTGTCCACCCTTGTCCCTCCCCTCTCCTTCCCAATACATCTCTACAAATGCCTTAGGTTGTATGTCACTATACCTTTTCAGGGTTTAATACATGAGAGTTGACCGCCTTTCTCAATGGCAGGGTTTAGCTCCAGCCTCCACGGATGAGTGAACACATTTGACTCTTGGTTCTCTTGGTTATGCTTATTTCACTCAGCATAATTTCTTCCAGCCATCCATTTACCTTCAAAGGCTGCAATATCATTGTTTCTAATTGCTGAGTAGAACTCCATGGTATATATGTACCACAGTTTTTTGATCCATTCATCCAGTGAGAGGCATCTGGGTTGTTTCCATAATTTAACTATTGTAAATTGACCTGCTATGAACATAGATTTTGCAATGTCACTGTAATGTGGTGATTCTAAACCCCCTGGAAAAATACCCAGTAGATGAATAACTGGATAATATGGTGGGTTCATCCCTAGTTTTTTGAGGATTCTCCACGCTGCTTTCCAGGGGGGCTATACCAGTCTGCAGTTCCACCAACAGTGTGCTAGTGTACCTATCTCTCCACAACACCTCCAGCATCTATTTTTGTTTATTTTCTTCATTTTTGCCAATCTGACTGGCATGAGGTGAAATCTTAAAGTAGTTTCCATTTGTGTTTCTCCATTTACTAGTGACTTAGAGCACTTTCTCATGTATTCATTGGCTTGATCAATGTCCTCTGTTTAGAAGTTTCTATTTAGTTCCCTGGCCCATTTATTGATTGGGTTGTTTGTGTTTGAATTTGAGATTTTTGAGGATTTTGTAGATTCTGGATATGAGACCCCTGTCAGAAGACTCACAGTCCATGATTCTCTTCAATTCTGTAGGAAACCTCTTGACTAATTTGATTATTTCCTTGGTAGTGCAAACAATAATAGGGCAGATGAAGAAATTAGGAAATCAGTCCCATTCCATAATATCCTCAAGAAGAATAAAATACTTGGGAATTAACCTAACAAGGGAAGTCAAAGATCTCCACAATGAAAATTATTGGACATTGAAGCATGAAGTCCAAGATGACCTAAGAAGATGGAAAAATGTTCCATGCTCTTGGTTGAGCAGAATTAATATAATAAAAATGGCCATTCTGCCAAAAGCACTATATAGATTCAATGCAATCTCCATTAAGATACCAATGTCATTCTTCACAGATATAGAAAAGGCAATTCTCAAATTCATTTGGAACAATAAGAAACCCAGAATAGCCAAAACATTACTAAGCAAGAAAGATGAATCAGGCGGTTTTGCTATACCAGATCTAAAACTATACTATAGAGCTGTACTAATAAAGACAGCATGGTACTGGTATCAAGATAGGAAGGAAGACCAATGGAATAGAATAGAAGACCCTGAAACAAATCCACAAATCTTTAAGCATCTGATTTTTGACAAAGGGGGACAAAATATTACATGGAGGAGAGACAGCCTCTTCAACAAATGGTGTTGGACAAACTGGACAGCCACTTGCAGAAAGTTGAAATTAGACCCTTATCTTTCACCTTGCCTGAGAATCAAATAAAAATGGATCAAGGAGCTAGGAATTAAACCAGCAACCTTGCAACTGATGGCAGACAAATTAAGTCCAACACTTCAGCATTTGGGAGTAGGAAAAGACTTTCTTAACATGTCTCTCTCTCTCTTAAAAATAACCCCAACCAAGCTGGGCATGCTAGTACATGCCTGCAATTGTAGCAACTCTGGAAGCTGAGGAAGGAGCGTCGGAAATTCGAGGTTACTGGGGGTAGGGGTCTTTATGTTCAATCCCTGGTACTGCAAAAACAGTAACAAAAACAAAACTACCAAATAGAGGTAGCTCATATTTGAGCCCCTCAACTTTTTATTTTTGTTTTCAGTTTTTACTCCTGCATGGGTAAAACATGGATCCAAGCAGATTTATAGCATTATGGCAGGTAGTTGTTAGACATTGATTTCATATGACATTTTTTGCAGTAAGATTATATTTCCCCAAACTTCACACTTAGCATGTCTTTCATTCTGTAAGAAGAAAAATGATTATGTTGTTTTCTTGGAGTAGGTTAGCTTATAAAAATAGTGTAGAGGTTTGTAGCTCAATGGTCGAGTGCTTGCCTAGCATATGCAAGGGTCTGGGTTTGATGCTCAGCACTGGAAAAAAAAAGTATGTCTTTATACAGTGTTCAATTTTTAAAATGATGACAATTTCTGGGGCTGAGGGTATTATTCAGTGATAGAGCACATACACAAGAGCCTGGATTTAATCCCCAACACTGAAAAAAAACAAAATAAAACTAATACAAATATCTTTTCTAGCAGCTAGGTGAAATTCCTCCAGTATTAAGCTCTGGTTTTTGGACAATGTTAAAATAGTTTTTTTTTTTTTTAGGGCTGAGGACCGAACTCAGGGCCTTGCGCATGCTAGGCAAGCGCTCTGCTACTGAGCTAAATCCCCAACCACTAGTTTTTTTTTTTTTTTTTTTTTTTTTGAAGACATTAATTGAGGAAAGATCTTAAAATAATCTTTTCCTAGTTTTAGTTTTTGATCCTATAGGGGCACATATTCCTTTATCACCTAGGTTCATGAAAATGTCAGCTATCATTTTTTTTTAAGTATTAAGATACTCTATTTTTTTTTTTTAAAGAGAGAAGAACAGTGTGAGAGAGAGATACAGAGACAGAGAGAATCAATTTTTATTGAGTTTTTCACATGGCTTTCGTTGCTCTGACACTTACTTGTGTACATGGATGCTGGGGTTTGAACCCGTGTACTTGTGCATGCCAGGCAAGCGCTGTAACCACTAAGCCACCAAGCCACCCCTTCAGCTCCAGCTATCAAATTTTTGATATTAAAAACAAGATTCCTCAGGGCTGGAGTGGTGGCTCAGTGGTTGGAGAGCTTGCCTGGCATGCTCAAGGAGCCAGGTTCATACCCCAGCACCACATACACAAGTAAGTGACCACGAAACAAAGGATGGATGAAAAATATAAATAAAATTGAATCTCTCTTAAAACGAAACAAAAACAAAAACACAAGATGCCTCATATCCTTTATGGAATAAGGACAGCATAAATAGAACTAGAACATCATGACCATTTTCCCTCAATGGTTCCCATTTGTAATGTTTTCCCCAAAGAAGCCAAACGCATTTGCTTTTATTGTCAAGTAATCACTCCAAACCCCCCCGCCCCAATTCTAGAGACTGAATGTAGGGCATTGAACATGCTGGGCAAATGCTCTATCACTACAACCCTGCCAATGTAACCATATTTTGCATCAGATGCATTAAATTTTGTTAAATATTCAGAACAAAATGATTAAAACTCCCTATTTCAGACCATTGGTTTCTAAGGAATAAATAAGAGTAACTGTGGATATATTTCATTGCCATCAATCTCATTTTACCTAGCTAATATTATTTTACCTAGTTAATAGTATTTATTTATCTGTATGATAATCTTATACTCTCATACTGCTTACAAACTGTCTTCACTTTTTCAGATTCTTATGACAATCTTATAAAGGAAAGAAGGCTAATCTGGTACAGAATACAGAATTATTCTGTAGAAATAGGTTGATGAGGTTCAATAATCAACTAAATGATTGAACCAGCTATCATTTCAGACTCTTTTCTGCTCCTAAGCCTAGGAATTTGTGGATGACTGTCAGCCTTCGTCTTATCCAGTTTCTTTTTTAGCCTTTGGAATTTAGGCAATCAAAAAGTGTAGACCACTTTAGATGCTATAAATATTTTGGGTAATTATGGATTGGGTGTTATTATGGAGTATTGCAGGGCACAATAGAAAATTTGGAGATGTTGCTTACATAAACTGTAGTTCAGTGGTAGAGCACTAGCCTAATACAGTTGAGGCCCTGGGTTCAATCCCCCACACCCTGTTTAAGCCAATTTAAAGCAATCCAATAACTAAACTTTGTACAATAAGATGACCCTGTATTTTGTAAGTTTGTTAACATCAGTTAGTTTATATGGAGTAACTTCCCACCTTACTTTTGTTTTTAGCATCAAGATTCAGTAACTAATGTTACAAAATGATTGTAACACTGAACAAGAGATACATTTAGTGTACAAATCAGAAACTGCCACTGTGCAGATAAAAATCACTAAGCTTGGGGCTGGAGCTGTGGCTCTGGTTACGGCGCTTGCCCGGCATGCGCAAGTGTGCGGTTCAAACCCCAGCACCACATATACAACAAAGTCTTGGAGCAAGGAGGGCTACTTGAAAAACTAAATAAACATCGTTTTTCTCTCTCTCACTGTCCCTTTCTCTTAAAAAAAGAAAATCACTAAGCATGCAAGTCAAAATGGACCATGCATTGTAATTTAAGATTAGAAATGTATTTGATAGTGCAGCTTTCAAAAGTGATCTCACTGAATAAAAGCTCAATATTTCTTTTAAAAAAAGGAACCTAGACGCTTGTTCAGAATTTTTGATCCTAGACTAGCTGAACTTAACTGTGGACCAAACATATGAAGTGAGGTACTCGTTCCTTTATTTTTATTGTACACGTGCTTAACATACTGAGAACCTTACTGGACCTGAGTTAAGTGGCAAATCTGTAAGGGGTTTAAGTGTTGATCAATAAAAACATTTCTAGCATCCAGGGGAGGGGTTTTCTTTGGAGTTGCCTAAGGTTCTTTGGAGGATGGGCAGGAACTCTACAGGTGTAGCTCTGCCCTCTAGTGGATATGGGTGCAAGAAGCATCCGTTCAGATACTGTGTCTGCCTCACTAAGGCTATTAAGACCATTTGTCCATCAAAAAACAGTAATACGGGTCTCTGTGAGGGGCTGGGCGAGAGAAAGTTTCCCGCGGCAAAATACATAACTAGCGGCCAGCGGTAATGTTAGTTCTTCAACTTCCATCGCTTACGGACTGGTTTTAGGTGCTGTTCCTGCCGCTCTGGTTCCATATACTCGAAAGAAAAAGGTCAGCAGTCTTGTCTCAAGTGGGGTCTGAACCCTACCGTTTCATTACACGCCCCGCACTCGGTGAGAATTTTAGGAAGGAGCCCGCGATGATCTGCTCTTAGAAGAAGAGTGGCGCACCTCGAGCTGGTGTTTGCAAGCCAGGGTGTGGAGCGTGGGAGGCCGTTCACGGTGGCTGGTCCATGTCAGGCACACCCGTGGCTCTCCGCGTCGCCGGCCGAGATTATGACGGCCGCCCGACGGGAGGGGCTTCCCCTGTTGATCTGTTGAGGGGTTCAAACGCCTCTGGGTCAGCGGCCATGATTGTGCCTGTCCGCCTGGCTCGACCCCACGGCCACCTCCTGGAAATGCATGGCCAGCGCGGGGCGCAGGCGGGCCTCCAACCCTCACGCCCACTGGGTGTGTAGAACGGACAGGCTCCGTTCTGGGGGGGTCAGCGAGGGGCCGCCGCGACACGGCAGGCAGGCACGAGTCGGGCCGTCAGCCCCGGGAACCTTCCTACCAGACGACTCGTGCCCCAAACAGCACCCAGTCGGGGCCGCCGACTCGGCCTTCACTTCACTTCCGCCTTGCCGCCCGTGAGTGGGAATGCGCCTGCGCGCGCGCCTCTCGCAGCGGAAGTACTAGCTACAAAGCTCGTCCGCGGCGGCCCCGGAGAGCCGGGTGCGTCGGAGCGGCCAGCGGCGGGGAGGGGCGGGGCGGAGCGCTAGAAGCGGAGGCGAGAGCACACCAGCGGCCGCTGGAGCCGGCCGAGCCGACGGTGACGGGCCCCCTCACCTCCTCTCCTTTCCCCTCCCCGCCCGTCCTCCTTCACGACTCGAGCCGGCTCCCGTCTTGCGCCGCCGCGCTGCGAGCAGCTCCTCTTCGCCTGAGGCGCGCGGGGCGCCCCCGCGAGCCCCGCGAGTGAGTCCTCCCAGCCCGGAGGTGGGGGATCTGGGGCTTTGGGAGGGCACTGGTGTTAGCTCCAGCTCCCGTTTCCAGAAACTTCCAGCTCCCGAGGGAAGGGGGAGTCCGGGGATGCCCAGGCTGTAGAGCGTCTCCAGGGCGCCGCCCCGCCGGAGTGAGCTGGGGGCGTTGCGGGAGGCAGAGGGGGCGGGCGAGGGATTCCCGGAGGTGGAGGCTGGGTGCGGATAGCCCTGCTCAGCCTCTCCGGTCAGCTCCGCTTCTCTTGGTTTCTCTTGCAGATGCTGCTGCTAGGGGTGGTGGGAGCAGCCGAGGGACGCGTGGCCGGGAGCGGGGGTGACAGCCTGGGATTCCGGGGGCTTCTCTTCCTTGTCTGCTCTCCTCTCTCTTCCCAGTGTGGCCGCGGCTGACACTAAAGACTTTGTAGCCATCAACTCGAGTGCAGTTTCGATGGAAAATGAAGGTAAAGGGCCCTGGCAGATGGGTTGTAACGCAGAGTTGAGGGTGTGGTGGTTTGCCTATAAGTTGTCTTTCTTTTCCCACCTTTTTATTTTCGTGATTTTAATTTTTTTCTCCTTTGCTTGTGAAGTGCCCGAGGATTTGCTTTCTAAGGGTATCTAGGTTAACATGGGCATTTCAGGGATTAAGGTTCTATGGGTTGATAGCTTGATTCTCCTTTCCTGGGAAATTCCAGTTTTAATTAGCGTAGGTGAGGGAAAGGAAGTTTTCATTTTTAGATAGCATCAAGCTTGTTTAAATAAGCTATTTGAAAGGAATCTCTGGAGGGGAAGTGGAAATGGGGAGGGAGGGGGATGGATTCTATCTGTATATTTGCATATCAAGCCTTGATGTTGTGTAACTAGATTCATTTATAAGAAAGAAAACGATTTTTTATCTCTAGCTTTAAAAAAAAATCATCATTGTTTTTCGATTCACACACACAGAAACTTGTGTTTAACGAAATCTTACGAGGTGATTTCCCTTTTTAAAGTTCCGCCCTATTTCAAAACATCCTTTTGGAGGTCGGCAGTGGAACCTGTTTGTCCATGGTATATATTGGACCTATTAGATTACCATTCATATGTTACTTGCTTCGTTCGGCCTTATTAAAACAGCATTGGTGTTTTAAAAAATTGTCGAAGAACTCTGAATAAATATTTTTCCCTCTCCTGAAGAACATCACTCTTTGTACTGATTTTGGCTTGTGTATAATCATTCCCTCCTTCTCCCTCTCTACATTCTCACCCTCCCCTCGTGCTGTAAAAGATACTTTACAGTTTTTTTCTCTTGTATCTTTTGGTTTTTAAAATCTGTAACTGGTACAAAGGAGCTGCGTTTGAGCCACTAACTGCTGCTAATTTGTTTTTCCATTGTTGGAGTGTAAGCTTGATTGTCTAAGGTAGGACTAGAAATTTTAAAATCATGTTTCTTACAGATGCGATAATCTGTTATGTTATCTGAGACCTCTTGGGATAAGTAGGAACTTACTAGAGGCACGATTATATTGCCCATTTTTACTCTGGGTGGAAAATTGCTGGAAGACATTTTTTGAAATACCCAAAGTGCATAACAGCAGAGGAGTTATACTGTCTAATTGAGCCTTGAGGAATGGCATTTGAAAGCAGTAATGTTTTTGTCTGGTGGTATGGGAAGACACTGCTCTGAGCCTTTTTCCTCTTTGTCTTTTAGATTATAGATTTAGGAAAGGCACATTTTTTCTTTTTTGCAAGAGACAGTATTAAATACTTTAATGTACATGTTTCTTGGTAGAAATATCTTAAAGTAACATCTATATAATAGTGTATTTGTGAGCTTTTCTTTTCAGAATTTGAGAGTAGCCTTAATAGGTGGATTCTTAGCTGTTGGCTTGCTTTCTTGATGTTTTAGGAAGGAAAGCATGAGTAATAAAGCTGACTCTCTCATTATCTGCTGAGGGTGGGAGGGGATGGTTGTGAGATAGGAGTGTGGTATATGCTTGTGTCTGTATTTTACGGCCAAATATGAATGATGTGGTTTCATATTAAACAACTATATGAGTCTTAAAAACTTGTGCTGATTTCTGCCCCATTATTTTTGACAGCAAGAGACTATGTTTGTCAATTTCTCCTTACCATTATATTTTTTCCCCATTTTCACATTTGAACATTTTTAGAAGAACTTGTACTTAGCCTAGAAATTTTCAAGAGTGATTTGACTTTTTTTTTTTTTTTTTTTGGTACCAGGATTGAACCCAGGGCCCCTTAAGTACTGAGCCATGATCCCCAGCCTTTAAGTCTTTTAAGTCTTGACTTTATGTAGTATTGACAGCTTGGAAGTGTGAAACGAATGTACTCAAATCTTGCTTTAACTACTTGAATCCTTAACCACTTTAGGCAAATTACTTCACCTTTTTGAGTCCATTCTTATTTTAGTTGGGATTGATAATGTTATTTCACAGAGTTGAGAGGATTAAATGAGAAGTAGTGTATAAATTCTCTTTGGCGAGGGGAATAGAATTTTAAGAGCATGGATTGTGGAACCAGGCAACCTTATTTGAATGCTGAATCTCTACTTAACATTATTTGGTTTTGTACAAATTATTAAAGCTTTTTGTGCTTCAGTTTCTTCTTTTGTAAAAATAAGGGTAATGATAGAATTCAACCTTATGAGGTGGTAGTAAGCATTTAGAATGGTGTCTAGCATAGAGTAAGTACTCAGTATATGTTAACTGAAGATAGCCTAATGTACTATTTGATGCATACTAAAATGTTACCTGACAACGATTTTAGGACCATTGAATGTTGGAAGTAGGAACAGTGGTGGTCAAAATGCTCAAGATGAAGATGTCATTATTAGTTAGATGGGGATTTTCTAAGTACTAGTGCTTTACGCCTGTTGGGGGAGGGGGGAAAGGAACCAGTGTAGAAAAAAGGTGTTTTTTTTTTCTCCTAAAACTCTGAAATATTATTATACTTGCATGTTTTCTCAGCTTATAAGTTTAATTATCTGTAAATGGGTTAATGTCTTGGAGGGTTGGTGTAATAAATGAAGCCTAGTATGCAGCATGGTTACAATAATGGTCGGCATACAGTTTTCATGAGTTATTGATGCTGTTTCCTACCAACAGAGACCTCCAGGAGGTCCACAGATATATCTGTAGATGAGAATGATGTAGCATTGGTAGTGGCTTCCTAGAGCATCATCATGGAGGTTCTTAGGGTGTCACATCTGCTTCACTGGTCTCTTTGTAGGAGGAAATTGCTTTATCTGTGTACCTTCACTTCAACAGTGGTGATATTTTCTTTGGCACTTAAGGTTTGATTCTTCTGGACTTTTCTCGAACTTAAACTGTGTCAGCAAAGCTTGAAGTGTTTTTAGCCAAAGACTACAGGATACTTCATGAATACTTATTGCTAGACAGTAGGAGCATCGAAGTGCTGATTTCCTGGAATTTCAGACATTGGTCCTAAATATTCATTTTATCCAGGTCATTTGGAATTCCTTCTTAAATGTTCTTCACCAGTCTAAACAGTTACCACTTAGTAATCTGGGATGCACATGGAAACAACTCTTTTTCTTATTTTTAAAAATTGTTGGCATGTTTAAAGGATGGCTTATTAGAGAGGACATTTCTAGCTGTAGAATTTTGCAAATCGTTTTTTATTCCCAGTCATGGAGTTATTCTTTAGAATAAATTTGGCCTTTCCCTTAGAAAACCCAATATAAATTTCATGCACTTAAATCTATTTAATATTGCTTAAATGTATTTTTGACCAGTGGATAGAAATGTAATTTACATAGTTAATTTAAGATTGTAGTCAGAGCTGTTAGGTCTAGAAAATAATCCCCCTATGTCTTTTGGTGGCATTTGAAAATGATAATATTTACTTTTTAAAATAATTTCTTACTCAGTTCAAAATCTTTATCGTCTAGAGATGTCTCAAGAAAAGACTGAGGATATTTGGCAGAACCACAAGGAAGAAAAAGGAAAACTACCTTAATTATATTACTTTAACTGGAAATAGCAAACCAGGTTATAAAGATATGTTATACTTTTAGGTCTGAAAATTGCAGTCTATATATTGTATATGTGTAATGTATGTGTGTATATGTATACACACACACACACACACACACACACACATATAAATGTTTAGGTCAAATATCAGTGTGTGGTACTGGGGATTGAACTCAGCAGTGCTCTACCGCTGCACTGTGTGCCTAGCCCTTTTTTATTTTGAAACAGGTTCTAAGTTACCCAGTCTGGCCTTGAATTTGTCATTCTCCTGCCTCATCCTTTTGAGTCTCTGGGATTACAGGTGTGCGCCATTATGCCTGGTGAATAAGAGATATTCTGAATCAGCAAACTTGAAATTAAGAAAGATACTGTGTATTTGGTAGCATTTTATAAACATAGTAATTTAAGCCAAAGAGGGATTTTGAAGAGATTATTATTTGTAAGCAGTAGCCTTCTGACAATTGAATCCTAAATACTTGATTTGTCTTAATATTTTTATTATTCATTTAATGTCAGTAGAATTCATCTGTCTGAACTGAAGCATTGTGAAAACAAAATAGTTTCCTAGGGAACATACCCGTGGGACCCAAGAGTGATTTTCTTCTGAGAGCTTAGTTCACTGTGATCTGCTTTACAAGGTCAGATTATGTTTTTAAGGTGGAAAGAACATTGTGGCTTGTTAAAGTTAGCTGGGGTGAATTTTAAATTGCATTGTTATTACACGTAATATCTTAAAGATATCTTAAGGATTAGCTCTAGAGGTCCCCATACATTTACTTTGTTAATAGACAATATTCTTTTTGTAATTGTTTTAGCAATTAATTGTGACAGGGTTTTCTTTATGCTTTTCATGTGGACAAGTTTTGGTAAAAGATAGTAAAGTTAAAACCTGGTTGAGTGAACTCTCAGGTTAATGCCATGATTTCATATAGGAAAGGATTTTTCAAAGAATGAAAATTAGTACATTTCCTCTCGAATTTTTATGGCCAGTGTTTATAAGCAGTTAATATATCGCTGTCTTCAGGCTTTAAGTTGTTTTTGACAACTCAAGATCAGAATTACAAGTAAATTACTCAAATTGTATTGAATTAGGTTAGTTTAGGCAACACTTGTGATACATGTAGAAAAAGTTCAAATACTAAAAGGCTCTCATAGGTTATTGTCAATAGGACATTTGGGGTCAAAGCATTATCTTAAGATGCTAGTCATTGATTTCTCTTTTAATTTTAGTCTCTTTTTGTCTGTGATGGGTATTAGACAATTTGTGAATTGGAATTATTTTTTGTAGCGAGAGGGAGGGAAAGAATCTTATTTATTTTTTCATATTGGTTTCCTTGGAAACCAGTGCTCTGAGATATAGGTTTTCATTATTTTGTTCTGAATATTAATCTACAAAATTAAATGTATCTGATGCAAAAGGTGGTTACATTGACTAGGATGTAGTGGTAGAGCATTTGCCTAGCATATTCAATCCCTAGGTCCACTCCAGCCTCTGCAATTATTTAATATGCCTATTAATACTTGTTTTCTTAAGTAAGGCCTTTTTGTTTGACATTTGGTCATTTTATAAATGTGGTGACTTAAACTTGTGTCCCCCAGGAGGATATGCAGCAATTTAGCATGACATCTCTAGAAAGCTCTGAGACACTGAAACATACTTACAGAAATTATTTCTGTTTATTTACTTACTTAACTTAATAAAAGTTAGTATAGCAGTGGGACTTTAAATACTAAATATATTTGCTACTCTACTGTGGTTTTATGTTCAGCTTTCTACAGGAAAATTCAGAAAGAACTGAAGTGGAAATATTTAGGATGATACATTTTATACATTTTTGTGTTTTTAAAGAGAGAGGGACAGAGAAAGAATCAATTTCAGTTTTTTATGTAGCTTTCGTTACTCTGACACTTTGCTGTGTATGTGGTGCTGGGGTTTGAAGCCAGGTACTTGTGCTTGCCACGCAAGTGCCAGAACCACTGAGTTACCACTCCAGCCACTTCTGTACAGTTTTGAACATTATTTTTTAAAAATGTGAAATATAGGTGCTGGAGCAGCGGCTCAAGCAGTTGGAGCACTTGCCTGTTGTGTGTGAGGACCTGGGTTCAAATCCCAGCACCACATAGACAACTAGTTTTGTAGAAACAAAGGCCAAATAAAAAAATAAATAAAAATTGATATTCTCTTTCTCTCTCTCTCTCTTCTTCTCTCCCTCTTAAAAATTATGAAATATAAGTTAAAGTTTTAATTAGGTTATATATTTCAGATTGGATTTATCACAGTGTCTTTATTATTTTGCCTTAAAGTTAAAAAGGATAATATGGAACATTGATATAGTAAAGTTCTGTTCTCTGCCTAAGAAAGATAGGTTCTGGATTTCCTCTCATCTTATATCAGTCTTTCATTTTCAGTACAAGTAAATTAGTCTTTTGATGCTGTAATACTATTTATATGTTAGATAAGAGATATATGTAGCTCCTTGTATGCAATTGCCCTACTAGATTTTGTTTGGTTGTGTATTTTGGTATTCCCCTAGCAGAATGTTTGCTTTACCTACCTTCACCTGGGTTTCTATATTGGCAGGGGCAGAAATACTATTTGGTTCAAGCTCTCTTTGGGAGTTGTATCTTACTTGTTCTGTTGAGTGTCAGTTGGAGCAGGCAAAAAGATGTTCATGGCAGGAGTGCCAGAAATAGTATAAAGGCCATTTTGCAGTGGCATGCAAACTAATCTTTGCTATGTCCTTTTCTTAATGCTTGTGAGGGCTGTTATTTACTGAGGGTTGACATCTGGCTTTGAAACTAGTATCTGTGAGCCAGTGAGAAGGGAATTTTTAGTTTCCTTCCCACCTCAGAAAAAGATGTGGTCTTTGCTGACAACCTCTTAGGTCTGCTAGCCCCTGACCTAGAAGTTGATAGTTCAGTTATGCTATATTGATATATACCCTTAATTTATATGAAGGACCAAGAGAAATTAGTTCTTTTTGATTTCTTCTATTAGAAGAAAGATAAGAGAGAAGAGTTTGTTTCTATTGGAGTGATGGGAATGAATAGGGGTAGAAGAGGAAAAGCCAGCATGATTTGGGTAGTGACCAGATAATGGGGTAATGAGTGGAAAGATTGAGTCAGAAGTGACTACAAGATGTCCAGCCAGCATCTGTTCAAGTGGGTTGAATAGAGATTCCAATCAGTGATGGAGGAGTGAGCTCGTTTAGGGGCTATGGGGGATGGGGGTGAGGAGGGGCATGTAGAAGGTCAGACAGTCATGGTTTGAGTCTTAAGAGGACTGTGTATGGAGGGAGGTTTGAAATAGAACACAAGTCAAGTTGGGAAGAACAGGGTTCAAAATGAGCTCTTGAAGGCAGAGACCTTCAAGTTGTTCATTACTCATTTTTGACAGTCTCACACATGTCTATGAATGAAAATGCAGTCTTCTATTTGAACTTAGTTCCCTTCTGGCATGATTTTGCCCCCAAGGGACATTTTGACAACGTCTGGAGACATTTTTGGTTGTTAAAACTGCAGGAATGCCACCAGGGATGCTGGTAAACAACATTCTATGATACACAAATTAGCACTTATCTCCTCAAAGAATTGTCTCCTAAATGTCAGTGGTGCTAAGATTGAGAAACACTTTTGGGCACTGATCTTTAGCTCTAATTTCAAAGCTTTACACATTTTTCAGAGAGATGACTACCTAGGAAACCTGTAGTAGCTTTATAATCTTAAAGTTGTTTTTCAGTGTTTTATCAAATTGATTTTTGATTCTATTTTGGTTTGAGATTTTAGTATTTCATGATTTATTAATGTCTTTTCCTAGTAAACAAATGTTGAAAACTAAATTAAAAGTTGTACCTACTGGTCAGTGAAATTCAGCTCAATTCGACTTTTTAGCCTGTAAGTACATTTTAAGTATTTTCCGTTGCTCTTGAAATTCTTATTGCTTGAATGCAATTTTACTATCTTTCAAAATCAAGACGGATGTCTCCTGAATTATTTCATTTGGAGTGTGCCAGGCTTCCTGAGTCTGTAATGTCTTTTTCCTTTTTATCCACTTACAAAATTCCAAGTAGAGGTGCTTGCCTGACCTGCACGAGGAGGCGGGTTCATACCCCAGCACCATGTACACAGCAAGGTGTCAGAGCAATGAAGTCCACGTGAGAAACTAAATAAAAAATTGATTTTCTTTCTCTCTCTCTCTTGCTGTCCCTCTCTCTTAAAAAAAAAAAAAATTCCAGGTTGGCCATCTTTAAAATCAGAACTCTTCCTCAGATTTACTTATTAGAATTGAAAATAATGGGGAGATAGGAACACTAGTATACTGTTGGTGGGAACTGCAGACAGGTACAGCTGTTCTGGAAAGCAATGTGGAGACTCCTCAAAAAATTAGGGTTGGATCCACTGTATGACCCAGCTATCCCTCTTCTGGGTATTGTCCCAGAAGAGTTAGAATCAGCATATTACAGTGACACAGTAAAAATCATTGTTCATAGCAGCTCAATTTACAGTAGCTAAATTATGGAATCAACCCAGATGCCCCTTGCTGGATGAATGAATGCACACACACACACACACACACACACAGTGGAGTTCTTCTGTGCTATTAGAAACAATAATATTGTGGACTTTGAAGGTAAATTGATGGCAATGGAAGAAATCATGTTAAGTGAAGTTAGCTAAACCCAGAGAGTAAAGGGTCAAATGTTTTTCCTCATTTGTGGAGGCTAGGTCTAACTCAGGCATAGGTGAAAGGTAGTCAAACTCATGTATTGGACACACCAAGGGCATAGCAACACATAATAGACATGTAGGGGGTAAGGGGAGGGGTGGGTGATGGGAGAGGGAAGGAACTAGGGAGAGATCTGGGGAGACAATCAATGTAACATAATCTTTACAACCCCCCCTCCCAGAAGTCAAGTACTATTTATGCAATCATTTAATTCTGGAAAATTCATAATCTTATATATACACACTATTTGCTATGGGGTGAAATGAAGAATCAAGAGACTGGGATGTGGGTATTGTACTGGTTTATGATCAAATGCATATCTTGTTACTTTATGCACATTTATGATTATATAGTCAACTCCTTAATAAAAAATTAACGTAGAAGTAAATAGAGTGTATTTTTTGGCAACAAAGAAATTCTCATTTAACTTAAAGCTGTAGGATTCAGAGTTGGTATTTTTTGGTGCTATTCAGTTATATCTGATTATAAACTTGTTTTAAGTGGTTATATGTACCTGTAACTATGTATGTCATTAAGCACACCATGTGAAGGATGCCACAATGACTTTGATTTCATAGAGGTTTGATGTGCCATAGCATGTGAGATTAAGTTCACCAGTTAAGTGATTTATGAAATGAAAATACTAGGAGAAGGTATGAAAGAATCTAACATTTACTACTGTAATTGAATAATAGTGGAACAGATTCCAAGTAAGGTACTATCTTTAACAAAGAAGGTCTAAAAGTCCTTTTAAAACTTTATTTTAACTTGTGCTGTTACTGCTGTTACTTAAAAGAATTTTTTTTTTGCATTGTATCATTTTTTTTTCATGGTATTAAAGATTGAACTTGGGCCATCTACCACTGAACTACTACATCTTAGTCTTTTTTATTTTTTTGAAACATGGTCTTAATAAGTTGCTGAAGCTATTCTCAAACTTTCCGTCCTCCTGCTTCAACCTTCTAAGTTGCTCAGGTGTGTGCCACCATGCCCTGTTTGCTGTGATATTAATAAAATAATTGTTGCAAGCTGAAGGCTTTAAAAAGCAGTAGGTACATGTGTAATGTGAGGTAACAACAAAATTAACAGGTTTAAGAAATATGTACATGATAAGGATATCCCTTTTCCATACTTATACCAAATTTCTGTTGGACCTTTAATAATTTATAAGACTGATAAATTAGTAAATGGGGTATTATGCCTGCCTTTTTAACTCCATGGTCAAAAAATGCCAGATTTTTGGGGCTGGGGTGGTGGCTCAGTGTTTATGGCACTTGCCTGGCTTGTGCAAGGATGTGAGTTCAAACCCCAGCACCATGTACACAAGGCAGTGTTGGAGCAATGAAAACCACATGAGAAACTATAAATAAAATTAATTCTGTCTTTAAAACAAAAGTGCCAGATTTTTTCCAGAGTGGCAGTATAATTTGGATGTAATTGTTTTAAGTGTTGGACGTAATTTTAAAGGTTTTTCTAAAATCTTTTAAGCTTTTGTGTTGTAATATCTTTAGATTTACATGAGGAATCGTTTATAAAGAGTTCCTAGATATTCTTTACCCAGTTTCCCCTAATGGTAACATCTTATATAACCATAGTATAATTATTAAAATCAGCAAATTCACATTTATAAAATAACCTTATTCTATCCTAGGATCCACTTTAGGATCCCACCTTGCAATTACTTGTCCTTGTCTTAATCTCCTCTTACGTTCTCAAGCCTTTTTGTTTTTACCTGTCATATTTTATGATCTTGACACTTAAAGAGCACTGGTCAGTTGTTCCTTAACATGTCCCTCAAATTGAATTCGTCAGATGTTTACTCATGATTGGTGTGTTTTATGACTGGTGAAGTTAAGGTGATCACTTGGTTAGGTGTCTGCCAGGTTTCTCCATTGTAAAGAAACTGTTTCTTCCTTTGTAACTAATCACATGTTAATTTTACCTTTGTGGTGTAAAAGTGATTAATACTTTCCTTGTAATTAATACTGTCTTCTAGTGGAAAGGCACCTGGCATCTGCAAATATCTGTCTGTGTCTCATCATACTTTTCACAGCTAATTTTTCTATCATTTCTTGTAGGCAGTAGTTATTCCTGTTGTGTTTGTTTAATAATGATTTTCTGTTTCTCTCAGTTCTGTTGTATTTATTAATTGGAATTCTGTTAAGGAAGTACTGTTCCATTTACTCTATTAATTGTCCAGTTATTTACATGGATTTGTGTATGTGTGTGTGGGTTTTTTTCGTTTCTTTTTTTTTTTTTTTTTTTTAAAGAGAGAAGGACAGTGAGAGGTGAGAGAGAGAGATAATCAATTTTTATTTAGTTTTTCATACGGCTCTCCTTGTTCTGACACTTAGTTGTGTACGTGGGTGCTGGGGTTTGAACCCGTTTACTTGCACATGCTGGGCAAGTGCCATAACTGCTGAGCCACTGCTCCAGGCCCCCTCCCCCTTTTTTTTTTTCAGTGAGAGAGAGAGGGAGGGAGGACGGGGAGAATGTCAATTTTATTTAGTTTTTTATGTGGCCTTCATTGCTCTGAAGCTTTGCTGAGTACATGGTGATGTGATTCAAACTTGCGTACACATGCATGCCAGGCAAGTGCTGCAACTACTGAGCCACCACTCCAGCCCCCTTTTTTTGTTTTCTTTATGGGTTAAAATTGAATATTTTATTGCTCAAATCATTTTACTTTTGGTTATTCAATTTGCACCTGTCTTTTCTACAGTGCTCTTATATTTTGTGAGCACTAGTGTACTTTCTGCTAATATAGGATATTCTAGGTGTATCTTGTATTTTTCTTACTTGGATCAGCCATAAAATCAACCATTTTTCCAAAGAAGCTGGTTCCTTTTATGGAGAAAGATATCTGGAACCAAGATTGGGGTGCCATATATGCTCAGCGCTACTGTGGTGTAATTGCTTCTAGGTCCTCTCATTAGATAGCAAAGTACCTTTAGTAACATGCATACACGTAATGTTTTTATTTCCTTATCTGTCCATGTGTATGCGTGCGTGTATGTGCCCGTGTGTGTGTGTGTGTGTGTGTGTGTGTGTATGTATGTATGTATGTATGCGTATAAATACTGCGAGTGCATACTGATGCTGCCAGTTCCTGTCTCCTACCACAGGGTTCATTCTAGTCTTTCCCCTACTCATGCTTTTTCTCTTTTCTGTTTCTTCTCCAAAGGTGAGAAATCTGGTTTTCATTCACAGTAATATTGACTTATTTTATTCAGTCCTAGTAGTTTCAGAATTGTTAACCATTCCCCTATGAGAAACACATTTGTAGAGTAGGGTATAATATTTGTCTTTAGCTTTTCACTGTACAGGCACATATTGTTTTCCACAGTTACTTGGTTTAATTCTTTTCTTACCTACCTCCTTATGGTTGTGTTAGTCATCTGTAATAAATATTTGGTTCATTTGTTACTGCTTGTGTTCTGTTTCGGATTCCTCCTACATTCTATTTGATTTTAATTATTTCTTAAATTTCTTTTTGAAGTAAAGGTGACCATATTCCTCCTCCATTTATTTGTAGTAAATAGCTGTTCTTAAAAACTGAATTTGCTTCAAGATAGGTAGAACTATAATTGATTTGCCTAATAGCAGTTAAATTGAAAGGAACTGTGCATTAGCAGTCATTCTCTTGGACTTGGTTGCTTAGTTTCTTGGTTACAGTTTTTGATTCAATGTTTTCTACACTTAGGAATTTATATCACCTATAATCCCATAATTGTCAGTGTTGCAGTCAGTCCTCCAACAGATCTTTATTCTGGGTGCATTGTTTTAGACCTAGAGT
This sequence comes from Aplodontia rufa, assembly GCA_004027875.1. Lineage (NCBI taxonomy): Eukaryota > Metazoa > Chordata > Mammalia > Rodentia > Aplodontiidae > Aplodontia > Aplodontia rufa. The sequence continues at coordinate 33,159 of PVKS010000424.1, forward strand.
CCTATAGACTGAGTGCTTATTTTCTTGTTGTAAATTAGTTTTGCAGACTTTGTCTTTTCCTTCCTTCCTTTTTTTTTCTGTTTTTGAGTTATGATTCACATACCATAAAATTCAGTATTAAAGTGTACAATTTAGTGGTGTGGTATATTCACAAAATTGCATTTTCATTACCTCAAAAAGAAACCTTATCCATTAGTGTTCACTTCCCATTCTTTCCTCTCCCCAGCCCTTAGCAACCACTAATCCACTTTCTGTCTCTAGATTTTCTTGTTCCGGGTATTTCGTATAAATGGAATTATGCAATCTATAACCTTTGTTTCTCACTTCTTTCACTTTAGTATAATGCTTTCAGGATTTATCCATGTTATAGCATGTTTTAATAGTACTTTATTATTTTTTATGGCTGAATATTCTGTTGTATTGATAATCATGTTTTATTTATTCATTAATCATTCTACGGACATTTGTTTTTTTCCTACTTTTGGGCAATTATAAATAATGCTGCTGTGAATGTTAATTTACAGGTTTTCATGAATGTATGTTTCATTCTTCTGGGGTATATACTAAGGAGTGGAAGGTGCTGACTCATATGGTAATTCTGTGTTTAATATATTGAGGAATTGCTTCAGTGATCACACCATTTTTCATTGTTACTTGCAGTGTAGGTGTTAGTATGTCCATGTTCTCTGTAAACATACCACTGTTTTCTAGTTGTTGTCCTAAGGGGTATGAGGTGATTGTATAGACTAGTTTTGATTTGTTTTGCCCTAATGGCATCTTTTTATATGCTTATTGGGTATCTTTGTATGCCTTTGGAGAACTGTCTGTTCCGTTCTTTAACCAGATTATAATTTGGTTATTTTATTTTTGAGGTAAAGGAGCTGTTTGTATATATTATGTTCGGAATACCAGATAGGTATGTATCCTGAACTTAAGTTTGCAACTTAAAAAGTTTGTAAAAGTATTCATTGCACCAATATTTATAAGACCCCTATCAAAGATATGATTTGAAAATATTTCCTCCATTCTATGGATTGTCTTCATTTTTCTTGAATACCTTTGGTATCATAAACTTTTAAAATTATGATAAAGTTCAATTTATTTAAGCTTTAGGTGTTATTATAGAAAACTTTTGATTATTGAAGTGATGAACATTTATGTTTTATTCTAATAATTTTGTAGTTTAGCTCTTATACTTGATCCATTTATAGTTAGTTTTTGTGTAATGAGGTAAGGGTCCAACTTCATTCTTTGACAAGGAACATTTAGTTATCTCAGTACAATTCAGTGGAGAAGACTATTCTTTCTCCATTGAATTGTCTTGGTACCCTTGCATTTACCATAAATTATTTTGTTTCTAGATTTTGAGTTCTATTCCATTGGCATGTATGTCTGCTGATCCTAATACCACATGACTTTGATGATTGTAGCTTTTGTAGTAAGTTTTGAAACTGGAAAGTGTAAGACCTCCAACTTAGTTCTTTTTGCCCCCAAGATTGTTTTATCTGTTCTAGATCCCTTGCATTTTCTGTGTGAATTTTAATGTCATCTTGTCCATTTCTGTTAAAAACAAAAAACTGTTGGTGGAGTTTTCATAGGCATTGATTGCATTGAATTGTCCTGGGTTTTGGAAATACAGTATTCTTCTGTAGGTGCAAACACAAGGACTTTTCAGTATTCAAGTATAACTTTATTTGTGATAACTATATAAAGTGGCTGTTAAAGCTTAAATTAGTCTCATTTATTATTCCTTTCTTTGCTATCAGAAAGAATAACTCAGTAGAAGATGAATTGTTCAATAAATGGTATAGTTGGATTATTCAATAAATCATACATTTATCTGTGATAATTATGTATATACTTGTGTAAATGTGGAGGTGGAAGTGTATTGTTTCTTCTCATTGGTTTAGCCTGATAAGCTCGTTTGAATTTTGTTTCCATTATGAGGCAAGGTAGCTATCTCTAGCCTTGTGTTGATGTCATTTTGAGTTCAGTACGGTATTCAGGTATTTACTTAAGTTGTCAATATATTAAACAGGATACAGCTCGGGGGCACATCTAGTGGTAGTTATTAATACCATTGGTTTACGTAGCCAGAAATTACCCTGTTTAGCTCTGTTTTCATTGTGGTCTTGTGATAGATTTTATAAAATGTCTTGTTGGTTGCAAGTGACAGCAATGTCTTTTTTTTTTTTTTTCCTTTTAGAGAGAAAGAATAAATTTTATTTATTTTTTCATCTGGGTTTTGTTTTTCTGACAGATGTGTATACATGCTGGGGTTTGAACCCAGGTCATTGGGCATGCCAGGCATGCTCTGTTACTGCTGAGCTGTTCAATCCTAATATTCTCAGACATGTGGTGATTTTAAATGATCCTTATTTTCTCCTTTTCACAAAGTACAAAAATAACATGTATCCAAGATTTTTTAGTGTGTGTTTTCGGAGATGGGTGGATGAGAATCCTCTTTGTACCAAACATGCTTTTAGCTAAAAAGAAGTTTTGTTCTTAGATCTTAAATATACTCTCACCCTACTAAACTTAGTCCTGAACTTTATTTACTTTGAAATGTTTGGATTACCTGATTAATTTGAGTATAGTATAGTAGTTAAGAAAGAGGTGTCTGAGAGTTAGACATTGATTTAGTTACTATGTTACTTAGTAGTTTATTAGTTTCTTTTTATCTTGGGAAAGCGACTAATTTTCACTTTTTTCATCTCTGAAATAGGAAAAAGAATAATTTCTCCCTAAAAGGATTTTCTGAGCTGAAAAAACCTGCTCTATCCTTTTCCTTTTTTTTTAAAGAGTGAGGGACAGTGAGAGAGAGAGGGACAGAGAGAAAAAGAGAAACAATTTTTAATTTAGTTTTTCATGTGGCTTTTGTTGCTCCGAGACTTCGTTGTGTACGTGGTGGTGGGATTTGAACTCGAGTACTTGTACATGCTGGGCAAGCACCGTAACTGCTGAGCCACTGCTCCAGCCCCCTTTTTTTTGTTTTAATTATGATTATTAATCCATATTAATTGTGCAGATTGATGGGTTTCACTGTATTCCATAAATGCATATATCATGCTTTGATTATGTCTAATGCCCTCCCCAATCTCCTCCTCCCCCATTATTTCCAGGTCACCTTTTTTTTCTTTAGTTTCCATATATGATAGAAAACATTCTGTAGTTCTCTATGTCTATTATATTTCTTTTACATGATGTCCTCCAGTTCCATCCAAATTCCTGCAAATGACATGATTTCATTCTTTATGTCTAACAATTGTGTATAAATACCATATTTTCTTTATCTATTCATCTTTTGATAGATATCTAGACTGACTCCATAACTTGGTTGTTGTGATTAGTGCTACTGTAAACATGGTTATGCAGGTATCTGTTTTGTGTATTGATTTCCTTTGGGAAAATCAGGAGTGGTATAGTTGGGTTCATGCAGGCTGTATATTTAGGTTTTTGCAGAACTTCCCTACTGTTTTCCATAGTGGCTGTACTAATTTACATCCATACCAACGTTGTATAAGGGTTCCTTTTTCTCCGTATCTTCACTAGCATTTGTTATTTTTTGTTTTGCTTTTGATAATAGTCATTATGACTGGGTTGAGATGAAATCTTCTTGTAGTTTCAATTTGCATGTCCCTGATGGCTAAAGACATTAAAAAATATATATATTCATTGGCCATTTCTACTTCTTTTGATAAGTGTCCATTTGAATCATTTGCCCATTTTTATTGAATTACTTGTTCTTTTGTTATTGAATTTTTTGTGTTCTTTATATATTCTGAATATTAACCCTTTGTCAGATGAATAATTGACCAAAATTTTCTTCTATTCTGTAGGTAGTGTTTACTCTGGATTGTTTCTTTTGTTATGCAGCTTTTTAATTTGATGTTTTAACCCCATTTCTCACTTCTTGCTTTTTTTCCCTGAGCATTGGAGTCTTACTTAGGAAATTGTAGCCTATGCCGGTTTCTTGAAGTCTTCCTTCTAGTAGTTTCACAGTTTCAGGTCTTAAATTGAGATCTCTATTTCATTTTGAGTTGATTTTTGTAGAGTAAAAGATAGGGATCCAGTTTCAATCTTCTGTAGTATTCCCAGCACCTTTTCCTCTTGTTACTACTGCTGCTACTCTTTCCTGTTTCCTTCAGCTGCTGGTGTGGTAACATTTTTAATTCAAATTGATAGTTTTAGACTTTTAAATTTGATTTTATTTTATTGCAGTGCTGGAGGTCAAACTCAGGGCCTTGCACATGCTAGGCAAACAAACTCTACTACTGGGTTACACTCCAGCCCGAGCCTTTTTTTTTTTAAGCATTTTTTTTTTGTTTCTGTTTTTTTTTTGTGTTTTTTTAAGAGAGAGAGAATCAATTTTATTTAGTTTTTCACATGGCTTTTTCGTTTCTCACTTTGCTGAAGTACGTAGTGCTGGGGTTTGAACGCACGTCCTTGTGCATGCTGGGCAAGCGCTGGAACCAGGAAATTCATTTAAATTACTGATTGATTCCAAATGTATGTATTCAATAGTATTATTTTGGTGTATTATACCTCAGTAAAAGGATTTAAGACTGAAGCAAGGAATTAAGTATGTAGATGCGGATTACACGTGAAGCTATTTAAACTGTGTGTTATGCAAGTAGTTGTCTAAGAATGAGTAACTTGGTTAAAATTTTGATTGCCCTTCTCTTGCCCTCTACCTCCCTTCCCCAAGACATACTTTGAACATAGTAGTGTGGATTTCACTAAACAGAAGTCCAGTTTTTTACCCAGAAATGTGAGAACCATACAAATATTCTGCATTTGGCAAATGCAGAGCAAATAGAGCATTAGTAAAATTAAATGAAATTGTTAGATGGCTTCTTCAAACTTGGACTCAAAATAGTTTGGATGCCAGGACTCTCCCAACTTCCCACCCCTGCCAGGTATAGATCAAGAAAGAAAAGATTTGAATGTGACTTATTGGGGATTAGTTCATTCTTTCTCTTTTTAAAGAGAGAGTAACATGGGAGAGAGAAGGAATCAATTTTATTTAGTTTTTCCTTGCTCTGAGACTTTGTTGTGTACATGGTGCTGGGGTTTGAACCCGTTCCTTGCGCATGCCAGGCAAGCACCATAAAAACTGGGCCACTGCTCCAACCCCGAATTCATTCTTTTTAAAAAAATTTTTTTTATTAAAAAATTTAATTGTACAATCAAAAATGTATCCAAAGTAACAATATATATATATATATATATCAGAATTACCTCCTAGATCCCTCCCTATACTCCATCCCCACTCCCTGGCCAGCCCCTTCCACTCTGCTTCCTGATAACATATCTGTGAATGCTCTAGATTGTATGTTATCACGCCTTTGCTGGGTCTGATACATGAGGTTGACTGCCTTTCACACAGGCCTGGGTTTAGCTCCAGCTTCCCAGGTAAGTGAAGACGTTCGACCCTTGACTGTCTGGGTTAGGTTAACTTCACTCAACATGATTTCTTCCATCACCATCCATTTACCTTCAAAGGCCACAATATTATTGTTTCTAATTGCTTAATTGCTGAGTAGAAGTCCATGGTGTGTATGTATGTGTGTGTGTGTGTATGTATGTATATGTATGTGTATATATATACCTCAGTTTTTGGATACATTCATCCAGTGAGGGGCATCTGGGTTGGTTCCATAATTTAGTTATTGTAAATTGAGCTGCTATGAACGTAGATTTTGCTGTATCGCTGTAATGTGTTGTTTTAAATACCCTGGAAAAATACCCAGGAGAAGGGATAGCTGGATCATATGGTGGGTTCACCTCTAATTTTTTGAGGATTCTCTACATTGCTTTCCAGAGGGGCTGTACCAGTCTGCAGTTTCACCAACAGTGTGCTGGTGTTCTTATCTCTCCACAAATCCCTCTAGCATCTATTATTGTTTATATTCTTCACTTTTGCAAATCTGACTGGAGTGAGGTGAAATCTTATTGTGGTTTTGATTTGCATTTCTCTGATTACTAGATTTAGAGCCCTTTCTCATATATTCATTTGCTTGCTCAATGTCCTCTGTTGAGAAGTTTCTATGTAGCTCTTTGGCCCCATTTATTGATTGGGTTGTTTATGTTTTTGAGGTAGAGATTTTTTGAGGACTTTGTAAATGCTGGATATTAGTCCCCTGTCAGAAGAATCACAGACTGTGATTCTCTCCTGTTCTGTAGGAAGTCTCTTGACAATTTTGATCAATTCCTTAGTTGTGCATAAGCTTTTTTTGCTTTATGACATCCCACTCACTGATATTTAATATTACTTCTTTCTCTTTAGGAAATGTGTTGAGAAAGTCTTTGCCTACTCCCAAATGCTAGAGTGTTGGTACTAACTTTTCTTCCAGCAGTTGCATGGTAGCTGGTTTAATTCCTAGTTCCTTGATCCATTTTGATTTGATTTTTGTGGAAGGTGAGAGATAAGGGTCTAATTTCAACTTTCTTCAAGTAGCTGTCGCATTTGTCCAGCACCATTTATTGAATAGGCTGTCTCTCCTCCATGTTATATTTTGTCCCCCTTTGTCAAAGATCAGATGTTTAAAGATTTGTAGGTTTGTTTCAGGGACTTTTGTTCTATTCCATTGGTCTTCATTCCTATTTTGATTCCAGTATATCATGCTGTTTTTGTTACTATAGCTCTATAGTATAATTTTAGATCTGGTATTGCAAAGCCACCTGTTTCGTCTTTCTTGCTTAGTAATGTTTTGGCTGTTCTGGGCTTCTTTTGTTCTAATTTGCGAATTGCTTTTTCTGTATCTGTAAAGAATGGCATTGGTATCTTGATGGGGATTGGTAGAATGACCATTTTGATTATATTTATTCTGCCTAATCAAGAGCATGGAATGTTTTTCCATCTTCTAAGGTCATCTTGGATTTCATTCTTCAGTGTCCGAATATTTTTGTTGTAGAGGTGTTTGACTTCCCTTGTTAGATTAATTCCCAGGTATTTTATTCTTTTTGAGGATTTTGTAAATGGGATCAGTTTCCTGGTTTCTTCTTCTGCCCTATTATTGTTAATGTATAGGAATGCTATTAATTTATGGATATTGAACTTGTATCCTGCCACTTTGCTAAATCTGTTTATAAGTTTAAACAGTTTTCTGGTGGAGTTTCTTGGATCTTCCAAATAAAGGATCATATTGTCAGCAAAAAGCGAGAGTTTGACTTCCTTTCTTCCAATTATTATCCCTTTGATTTCCTTTTCTTGCCTGATTGCACTGGTTTGGGTCCCCAGAACTACATTGAGTAAAAGTGGTAAGAGCGGACAGCCTTGTCTTGTTCCCGAGTTTGGTGAAAATGCTTTCAGCTTTTCTCCATTTAGTATTAAAGTTGCAGAGGGTTTGGCATATATAGCCTTTACATAGTTTAGTTTAGTTCCTTTGATCCCTGTTTTCTCTAGAGTTTTGAGCATAAAACGGTGCTGAATTTTATCCAAGGTCTTTTCTCCATCAATTGAGATGATCATATGGTTTTTGTTCTTAATTCGGTTTAAGTGATGGATTATATTAATTGATTTTCGTATGTTAAACCAGCCTTGCTTACCTGGAATGAAGCCAACTTGATCATGATGAATCATCTTGTTGATATGTTTTTGAATACAGTGTGCTAGAACTTTATTAAGGATTTTGCATCTAGGTTCATTAGTGATATTGGTCTGTAGTTTTCTTTTTCTGATGTGTCCTTGTTGGGTTTTGGTATCAGAGTTATGGTTGCTTCATAAAACGTGTTTGGGAGAGTTTCCTCCTTTTCAATTAATTGGAATATCTTTATGAGGAGACGTGTTAGCTCCTTCTCAAAAGTGTGGTGAACCTCAGCAGGGAAACCATCAGGTCCTCGGGTTTTCTTCTCTGGTAGGCTTTTAATTGCTGTATGGATTTCAGTGCCTGTTATTGTACTGTTTAGGAATTCAGTATTGACCTGGGTAAATTTAGGGATGTTGTATATGTCTAGAAATGTGTCCATGTCTTCCATATTGTCTAATTTAGAGGAGTTTAGTTTTTCAAAATATGAAATCACTGGATTTCCATGGGGCCATTGGTGGTTGCTCCCTTTTCATTGGTGATTTTATTGATTTTTTTCATTTCTTTCTTTCTTTTTGTGAGATTGGCTAGGGATCTATCAATTTTATTTATTTTTTTCGAAGAATCAGCTCTTTGTTTCATGAATTCTTTTTATTGTTTTTTTGTTCTCAATTTCATTGATTTCTGCTCTGATCTTGATTATTTCCTGTCCTCTGCTGGCTTTGGGATTAGATTGTTCTTCCTTTTGTAGGGATCTGAGGTGGAGCATGAGCTTATTTGGATAACTCTTGATTTTTAATGTGGGCACTCAGTGCTACAGATTTTCCCCTTAAGAATTCTTTCATGCTGTCCCCAGAGGTTTTGATATATTGTGTCTTCATTCTCGTTCTCTTCCAAGAATTTCTTAATTTTTTTTCTCATGTCTTCTTGAATCCATTCTTCATTTAATAGGGTAGTAATAGTATTCGATCTCCATTCATTTGTGTGTTTTCTGTTAATGATTTTTGCTGTTGATTGCTAGGGTCACTGTATTATGGTCTGATAGGATACGTGGAATAATGCCTACTTTTAAATATTTCCTGAGATTTCCTTTATGAACCAGAGTATGGTCTATTTTGAAGGATCCATGTGCTGCTGAGAAGAAGGTATATTCTGCTGATTTGGAATGGAATGTTCTGTGTATATGTCTGTTTAGTCCATTTGATTTATGGAGTTGTTTAGGCTGGAGATTTCATTATTGACAGAGGAGTGTTGAAGTCACCCATTATTATTGTGTTGAGGTCCACAAGTGGTTTTATATCATGAAGTAATTTATTCACATAGTTGAAAGCACTATTATTTGGAGAGTATATATTTACTATGGTTATATCTTCCTGTTTTAGGGTTCTCTTTTCTACTAAGTAGTAACCTTCTTTATCTCTTTTGATTAGTTTGTTTCTCCATCCTTTCACCCTTAGTCTGTGGATGTCGTTGACTGTTATATGCGTCTCTTGTAAGAACCATATTGTTAGATTTTGTTTTTTGATATACTGTGCTAATCTGTGTCTTTTGAGTGGTACATTTAGACCATTCACATTTCAGTGTTATAGAAGTATGTACGTGGTTCTTAATCATTGTGTATTATTATTAAGTTCTGTGCTGTCTTGGTTGGGTATTGATAGGTTGTACCTTTTTTATTTTTTTATTTTTATTTTTTAAAGAGAGAGGGACAGTGAGAGAGACAGAGAGAAACAACTTTATTTAGTTTTTCACATGGCTTTAGTTGCTCCAACACTCAGCTGTGTATGTGGTGCTGGAGTTTGAACCCGGGTCCTCATGCTTGCCAGGCAAGCGCTGAAACTGCTGAGCCACCGTTCCAGCCCCGGTTGTACCTTTTTTAAATGTCCTCTGTGAGTTTTGGGTATTGACTGCTTGTTCTTCTATCTGGAGTGTATCTTTGAGGATTCTTCGTAAGGCTGGTTTTCTGTTCACAAATGCCGCCAGTTTGATCTTATCGTGAAAATTTATTTCCCCCTCAAGTGTGAAGTTGAGTTTTGTCGGGTATGGTATTTTAGACTGCATGTTGTGGTTATTCAGTTGTTGAAAGGTTTCTTCCCATGATTTCTTGCCTCCAGAGTCTGGGCTGACAAGAAAGAGGTGATTCTTATTGGTTTGCGTATGAATGTGATTTGGTGTTTCACCCTTGCTGCTTTTAATATCCTTTCCTTGATATCCCTATTGTACGTTTTGAATATGATGTGTCTTGGTGAGTTTCTTATTTGATTAGGCCTATTGGGTGTCCTTTAAGCTTTTTGGATGAGCATGTCTGACTCTGTTTTTGTATGGGAAGAATTTTCTTTAACAATTTGCTTGAGGATGTTCCTCATACCATTTGTTTGTTTTTAAATTTCTTCTTGTATCTCATTTACTCTCAGATTGTTTTTTCTCATTTCATCCCATGATCATTTTTAATATTCTGATCATATTCTTTAAGTCATTTTACTTTTTTGACATCTGTTTGCTCAGGTTTGCCCAGCCTGTCCTCATTGTCAGAAGTTCTTTCTTCAAGAGCTGAGATTCTAATTTCTACAGAAGTTAAGTCTATTATTAATTTTTCTATGGTTCCTTTCATGTCATTGATGGGAGCTTTTAGTTCTGTTACTTCCTTTTTTGAGTATGTCTAGTTCTTTGATGATAATTTCTCAACTCTTGAATTTTCTAATTTATTTCCTTCATTAACTCTTCTTTTAGTTCATTGTTCCTTTTCGTTACCAGATCATTGATTATTTGTTCTAGATTTTCCTCCTGGTTCTTGGCCATGGACTCCTTGCTAGGGGAGTTGTGGGTTTGAGGTGAGCCTCTTCTAGTTTGGTTCTTCATATTTGAAAAGCTTCTTTTGGATTTTTGAATTGGGGTTCTCTGTGTGAACGCTAGACCAGTCTCCAGGAACAACTTCTTTATACATCAAGGAGGGGATCTGACCCTGCTGCTGTGGTGACCTCTTTCTTCCAGAATGCTGTTTATGCCTGGAGCCTTATTTTGTTATACTTTTGGATCTAGGTTCCAGTATTTGGACTTGGGACCTGGTGGAGTTGGTGGGCTGCCCTCTGCATTTTTGAAACTAAGCTGTTGGAGTGTGCCGCTGGTTGGTAGGGTCCCAGGGGAGTGTGTCAGGCGAGACTGGACCTACCTATGTGCTGTTCTGGGATCTGGGCTCCTTGGTGATGGGATGGGTCCAATAATTGTACTAGGTGGGTGTGCATTGTAGCTGGGTGGTGTTTGTGTGTGATGTCCTTGTTGGAGGACCAGTGTGCCTGATGTGTTGGTACTGGAGTCCTAAGAACACATGGGTATGGGGTGGGGTTCTGCTCAGGTTTCTTTGTACTCCTTAAATTGAAGTGAATTCTTGGTCTGAGCTCTCTTTCTGTTTGTTTCTTTAGGGTCTTTCTTTGTTGTAGGATGGGGATTTTGTTGTGTGGGCATCTTGAGATGTGGTAATGTTGGAGAATTTGAGTTCAGAAGTTGGATCCCTAACCTGTGCTCTACTAATGACTCTTGAGATTTTTCAGCTCCCCCTGAGCTAGTATGAGTTCATCAATTCAAACAGTCAATGCACACAATAACCGATATTAATTTGGTTGTTTTGTATCAAATATAACCCAATTTAAATTCCACACCTGAAACAAATGTTAGTGTTAGTCATTGCTTTTGGCAACCATAGATTTTAACTATCCCCTATGTCAGGCTTCAAAGCATACAATAATTAATTAATGAGTGTGACATTCACGGCAATAGTGGTTACACAGCACTAATAATGGGGGATCAAATAGTATAGACTAATTAGAAGCCAGGGAGAGAGGGCAAAGTGAGAGGAAGTTAGGAGGTTGTATTTTCCAAATGTGTACAGAGAGAAAATAGATGAGGTAAAGGATTTGCTGGAGAAAAAAAGTAAAGAACAGAACAGAGAAGGAGAAGGAAAGGAAATAGAAGGAAAGATGAAAAGACTAACGAAACAAAACAGCAGCTACAGTCAAACTGACAAACAGGAAATTAAAAAAAACAAAACAGCAAGTATTTTCATGTGTCCTTGAAAACTTATCCATTTGGCCATAAAGTGCATGTCAAAACTGGAAAATAAGAAAAAAGGAAAAAAAAATATAAAAAATATATTTATATGTATGAAGTAAAAAAAATAATAAAATTTTTCTTGATGAAAACTTGGAAGTTTAATCTCTGAAGTCTCCTTTCTGTTACACAGTAGGTGCAAGTGTTAAGTATCCACCTAAGTTTTGTTAACAGGGACTTTGGTTTGAGTTTATGCGATCTCAAGTTTAGGACTGGGTGTTCTCCAAATTCGGGAATTTTCACGGTAGAGGTTTTGGTGAGGGTAACAGGTTTTTAGAGCTCCCTTTGCTAGAATCACTCCTGGTTCCTCCAGGCCCTTTGCACTGAGACAGAAGTCTGTTTCTGCTCCTGCCCCTTCTTGAGTTGTCGCATGAGCCTTCCAGGTGGGGCATGGGGGTGTACCAGGTTTGCAAGGGTCCCCTGTGTTCCACAAACCTGAATGGCACCATGCTAATTGAGGACAGTGCCTACCCATGCCTCCTTTTCCCAGTTCAGTGTCTGAACTGTGGCTGATTCCTGGCACAATTGTGGAGTAGCTTGTTCTGAACTGCTGACCCCTTCCTGCCAGCAGAAATGGCTCTTGTGGAGCCCTCTGATTAAAAAACAAAACAAAACAAAACAAAACAAAACAAAAAAACCCTCCCATCTCTCCCCTATGCAAGAACTGAGAGATAGCTTTCCTCTTGAGTAGTAGAGGTCAGAAGGAAGGTCTCTAATCTGAATTCACGGTTGTAAAAAATCAGAAACTACAGGTTTGGACGATGAACAGGGGGAAAAAAAAGGCGTCCCAAATTTTGACCATGTTCACTCAAATGGAGGATGGGGACACACCCTGGACTAGGACATCTCATCCCACTGGGGCCCAAATGGAATGGTGGGGGTTCTGGTGTGTGCACATGAGTTATGGGCAGATCCTCTCAATGGAAGGTGCACCCGGAAGGCCAAGGGAAACACAAGAAACTTATGCTACTTCTGTTGGTGCAGATGAGGGGAAAGGATGGCGCCGGAAAGTCCTGGTCTGTATGTAGGAGAAGGGGGGACCTCAGCCTCGGTGTGGGAAGGTCCAAAACCCACTCTGGTTTTGGTACCAGATGTAAAAAAATCAGAAACATGGGTTTAAATTTAGGCACGGGTGTTTATTGGGATCTGCGGCTCCTGGGCCAAATTCACCTGCGCTGCCATAGTGAGGGCCGCCAGGGGAAGTGTCCTGCAGGAGAAGAGAAAATGGCATTCTGCCTTGGCTGGGCAGATGGTTTTTTTTTTTTTTTTTTTTTTTTTTTTTTTTTTTTTTTTTTTTTTCTTTTTTTTTAAAGAGAGAGAATCAATTTTTTATTTAGTTTTTCACATGGCTTTCGTTGCTCTAACACTTAGTTGTATATGTGGGTGCTGGGGTTTGAACCCATGTTCTTGTGCTTGCATGCCAGGCAAGCACAGTAACCGAAGAGGCACCACTCCAGCTCCTGGGCAGCTGTTTTAAAGTTTGGGGAGATGAAGGAAGTTGATGGGGATGGCCTTTTGGAGATTCACTGGTGGACCCATCAATCATCAGGTGTTTGTGAGATGACCTTAAAGCTTGTCTGCCAGTGTCTTGATTGGTAGTTCTTTTAGTGAGCAAGCTGCCTGATGCCCTGCCCCCAGTCAGGTGCTGCGAAATTAGCCTAACAATAGTTCCTTATCAGCCTGGGGTCCTCCTTGGCTGGTGAATCAGCTCCTCCCCCACTGGCTTATTGCTAAGGGTCGGTCTCTCTCTCTCTCTCTCTCTCTTTTTCTCTTTTTTATTAGAGAGAGGGATGGTCAGAGAGAAAGAGACAATCAGTTTTATTTAGTTTTTCATCTGGTTTTTGTTGCTCTGACAGTTGTGTATGTGGTTCTGGGGTTTGAATCCTGGTCTTCAAACCTGCCAGGCAAGTGCCCTCTGAGGCAGTGCTCTGGCCCCAGGGTTTATTTATTCATCTTGACTGAAACAGTGCTATGCCCTTTTATCAACAACTCCTCATTATCTCTTTCCCCTAGCCTGTTCTGACACTCTTTGATTTATATGAATTTTACTACTTTAGATACCTCATATGAGTAGAATCAAGTAGCATATGTCTTTATGTGGCTGGCTTATACTGTCCTCTGGGTTTGTTATTTTGTAGTATTTGGTGGGATTTTCTTTTTCAGCACTGAATAATATTCCATTGTGTGTATCTATATACCACATTTCCTTTTTTCATTAATATGTCAGTGGACATTTCAGTTGTTTCCACACTACGGTTGTCACATTGTGAATGGTGCTTCAGTAAACACCAGTATCGGTAGTATCTCTTTTGGTATCTTCATTTTGGTCCTTTGAGATAAAGACTCAAAATTGGAACTGCTGGAATATTTGGTTGCTTTTTTTTTCTCGTGGTACTGAAGTTTGCATTTAGGGCTTTACAAATGCAAGGCAACCGTTCTACCACCGAGCATTCCTCGTACTATGTTTTAAATTTTTTTGTGAACCTCTGTGGTTGCTACAATATTTTTGCATTCTTACCAACAGTATGCTAGGGTTCTTTTTGATTTTTCTACTTACTTAAACAACAGTTTGTGTGTATATGTATGTGTATAAGTAATAGCCATCCTTACAGGTGTGAGATATCTAATTTTGATTTGCATTTTCCAGATGATGTTGAACATTTTCATATACTTCATTTATCTGTCTTTGGAGAAATGTCTGTTCCTGTTCTTGGCCTATTTTTTAAACAAATTATTAGGTTTAGAAGAGTTCTTTGTACATTTTATAGATTTAACTCCTTGTCATACATGTGGTTTACAAATATTTCCTGTCCATTCCATTGGTTGTTTTTTTATTGTGTCTACCGTGTCTTCCTTTGTTGTACAAAAAGTTTTTAGTTTGATATAGTCCCACTCACTTAGTTTTGTTTTTGTTGCTTATGCTTTGATGTTAAATCCAGGAAGTAATTGCCAGGACCCATGAAATAATAGCTTTTGCCCTGTGTTTTGTTTTTTTCCCCCTAGGAGTTTTATAATTTCAGGTGTTACATTTAAGTGATTTTTGTGTAAGAGAGAAGATAAGAGATGGGCTTATTCTTTTGTATGTAGATAGGAAGTTTTTCCAACAGTCTTCCTTCATTGTGTATTCTTGGTGTTACAGTTGATAGCATATGTACTGAATTACTTCTGGGCTGTTTCATTGCTCTACATGTCTGTCTGTAAAGCCAGTATCACACTGCTTAGATTAGTGTAACTTTGTAATATATTTTGAAAGCAGGAAGTGTGATGCCTTCAGCTTTGTTTTACAAGATAAATTTGGCTACATGTGATTTTTTTTTTGTAGTTCCATATGAATTTTATAATAGTTTTTCCTATTTTTGTAAAAAAGTGCCATTGGCATTTATTTTTGTTAAAAAAATGCCATTGGCATTTTTGATAAGAGTTGCATTGAATCTGTAGATAACCTTTGATAATAGGGGCATTTTAACAATATTGTCTTCCACTTTATGAATGAAGGCACAGGATATCTTTCCATTTGTTTGTATTCTTAGTTTCTTAGATAATTGTTTAGTAGTTTTCAGTATACATGTCTTTCACTTCCTTGGTTTATTCTTAGGTTGGTTGTTCTTTTTGATACTACTGTAAATGAATTGTTTTTCCAATTTCCTTTTCAGAAAGTTTGTGTGTAGAAACATTACTGATTTTCGTATGTTGATTGTATATCTTGTCACTTTACTGAATTCATTTATTGGTTTTAACAGTTCTCATTTTAGGGAGATTTTAGTGAGGTTTCTGTGTATAAAATGTAGTCTGAAAATAGGGAAAGTTTTCCTTCTCCTTTTGTGACTTAAATGCCTTTTATTTAATTTTCTTGATCCTTCTATTGCTCCTGACTAAAATTTCCATTACTGTGTTGAAAAGAAGTGAAAGGTGGCATCCTTGATTTTTTTTTTTTTTTAAGGATAAGCTGTCAGTTTTTTAGCATTGAGTGTAATGTTGTCTGAGGACTTTTCATATGGTCTTTATTATATTGAAATACTTTCCTTCTATTCTTTGATGATAATTTTTATAATGAAATGGGATTGAGGGGCTGGAGTGGTGAGTCAGTGGTAACGTCATTTGCCTGGCACATGTGTGTTTGAACCCCAGTACCATGCACACAACAAAAGGCACATGAAAAGTAAAATAAAATTGATTCTCTTTCTATCTCACCGTCACTGTCTTTAAAAGAAAAAAAAAATGGGGTTGAAATTTGTCAGATTTTTTTTCTGACATCTGCTGAGATGATCATGTGATCTCATCTCATGGTTCTTTAATCTATTAATGTGGCATATCATGTTGTTTTCTCTTTTTTTATATATACTAAACCATCTTTGGATCACAGGGATAAATCACTTGACCATGGCATAGGATCCTTTTAAATTACTGTTGGACTTGGTTTGCTAGTATTTTGTTGAGGATGTTTGCCTGTGTCTTGTGTCTGTGTTAGGGATACTGGCCTGCAATTTCCTTGCCTTGTAGTGTATTTGTCTTTTATTAATGTAATTCTGGCCTTGTAAAATGAATTTAAAAGTGTTCCCTCCTTTTCATTGTTTTGGAAGAGTTTCAGAAGTGTTGTTAATTCTTTAAACCACTGATAGAATTAAGTGAAGCTTTGTGATCCTAAGCTTATGTTGTGATGTTGGGAGGGATTTATTTTTTTGTGGTTCTGGAGATTGAACCCAGGGCTTTGTGTGTGCTTGACATGTGCTCTACTCTTTGTTTAGGCCTTTTATTTTTCATGATTCAGACTTAGTAGGTTGTATGGTATTAGAAATTTATTTATATCTTGTAGGTTGTCTAGTTTGTTGGAGTGTGATTGTTGATAGTGGTCTTTTATGACATGTTGTATTTCTCTGGTAGCAGTTTTAATGTTTCTTCTTCTGCTTAAGTCTTTTTTGTTGCAATCTAGTAAAGAGTTTCTGTTTTTTGTATATCTTTTCAGAAAGCCAACTCTTAGTTTTGATTTTTTTCTTTGACATTTATTTCTGTGTTGATCTTTGCTATTTCCCCCTAACTTTGGAATTGGATTGTTCTTTGTTTTCTAGTTTCTTGAGGTGTAAATTTACATTGTTTATTCGAGATTATGTATGGTTTTGGTACTGGGAATTGAATCTAAGGATGCTTTACCACTGAACTACATTCTTGGCTCCTTTTATTTTTTATATTGAGACATGGTCTCACTATGTTGCTAAGGATCTTGCTAAGTTGCTGAGACTGGCCTCAGACTTGCAAACTTCCTGCCTCAGCACCTGGGCTGCTGGAATTACAGATGTGCTCCACCACATCCAGCGAGATTTAAAAAACAAAGAAACAAAAAAACACAAAAAGAAGGCATTTACAGCTATGAATTGCCCTCTTAGTATTTTTCTTTTTTGCTATGTCCTGTAAGTTTTAGTATCAGAACTTGAAAGGAGACTGTGTATAATTGATTTTTTTTTATTGCATTGCTGAAGGAAAAAAGGTACAAATGCCTTTTTAAAAAAAGGATTTGTTTTAGAAATTGAAGTATGTAAGTAAAATTTTTGTTCCATTTGAATTTGGAGGTAATATAGTAAAGATAGCTATACTTTATAAGCATCATTGGTTTGTTCTTTACCTGTTGTGTGTCATAACAGCATAAGAAGTAAACTATATTTGTCAAAGTTAGTGGAGAACCAAGAAAAATTCTGTCCGTTGGGGAAGAGGAATTGTTGGAAGGGTGGCAGAGGGCTGCCAGTAGTAGTCTCAGAGTCAAATATTGACTGAACGGTTCAGGAAGAAAGGTCAGTTGCTATCATGTACAACATTATTGAATTTATGCTTGACTAAATATGTAGAAGGGAAGGTTGGTGGGATTTTAGCTATCATATTCTTCACTAATTTTACTGTTGTATTTTAAGAAAGTGTGTAGCATAAGTTTGCTGAAAAGCGTGGGAAATGAAAATGGGTACTTTGGGGGAAAGAAAACTTTGTAATATGTGGAGAGTTAAGGGGGGGTGTGTATTGAAAGTATTTACTTGGAGGATTAAGGCTAGGATAGGAAATGAAATACCAAGTCTTTGAATCCACTATTTCAGATTGGGTTTTATTTTGGAGACCAGCCTTTGCTATTGCATGTCTGCTTACATCTAGGGATGCATGATGAATAAACTACATATAACCGTTAGGTTTTTAGGTACTTGAGGATGTTGTAGTAACCATGACATGTGTCTTCTACATGCAAGTTTCATCCTTAGGGGATCCAACCTACTAAAGTATACTGGTTATACTGATTTTAAAATATTTGTAATGTGTGCCAGAGTAATAATCAAACTAGATTCATTTGATTAACAAGCATATGCCACAAGCTAGTTCTTCAGATCAGAAAGGGCAAATAATATCACTGAATTACTTTTTTGTAAAGCATTTTTGTTGGGAAATTCGTATATAATATTACATTTGCCATTTTACCTATTAGTTATGTAACTCAGTGATGCTAATTAAATTTGCAGTTCTTTACAAGTTTAACTACAGTTTTTAAAATTTTGTTATCAAATTGAAACTCTATACTTACTAAGCAATATCTCTTGATGTGACTCTATTCCCAGCCACTGATTACCACTAATCTACTTTCTGTCCCTGAATTTGACTGCTTTCTGTCCCTGAATTTGACTGCTTTAGGTATTTCATATCTACACTATTTTATATCATATAATATATATTTTTTGTGTCTGGATTATTTCACAGCAGAAAGTTTTCAAGGTGTTTCTATATTGTGTCATGTGTCAAAACTTCATTTTTTATGGTGAAAATATTCCGTTTTGTGTACATACCACATTGTGTTTATCCATTGACGTGTGGATGAACACTTGGATTCTTGTCATCTGGCTATTGTGAAGAGTGCTGCAGCGAACATTAGAGTACAAGTATTTGAGCCCCTGTTGCTAATAGTATTAGATATGTACCTAGAAGTAGAATTGCTAGGTGATGTGACTGTTCTATTTAACTTTCTTGTTTTGTTTTGTTTTTGAGATAGGGTCTTGCTTTGCTGTTTAAGTTGGTCTCAAACTTGTGAGCTTAAATGATTCTCCTGCCTCAGCCTCTGAGTGACTGGGACTATAGTTGTGCACCACCACAACTAGCTTCAGTTTAGCTTTTTAAGGAAGCACCATGCTCTTTTTCACAATGACTATTTTACATTCTCAGTAGCAGTGTGCAAGGGTTCTAGTTTCTCCCTGTCCTCACCAATACTTATATTTTGTTCATTTTATAACAATCATCTTAACAGGTATGAGGTGATACTCATTGTGGTTTAGATTTGCATTTCTTTAATTTGTGATGTTGATCGTCTTTTATGTGCTTATGAGCCATTTTGTTTATAGTCTTCTTTGGATTAATGGCTATTAGGTGCTTCAACCATTTTAAATTGGGTGTTTTTTTATTTTTTTATTTTGTTTTTGATGATGCTAGGGATCAAATCTAGAGTCTTATGCATTGCTGAGTACATACTCTCTCACTGAGCCCACACCTAGTCCATCATTTTGAGTTTCAGAAGTTCTTTGTATATTCTGGTTGTCAATACCTTATTGGATAAAATATTTGCTAATAACTTCTTCTGGTTCTGTAGTTTTTTTTTTCCACTTTCTTGATAATATCCTGCAATGCTCAAGAGTTTTAAATTGAATGAAGTCCAATTTATCTACTTTTTTGTTGCTTGTACTTTGATGATATGTGTAAGAAAAGACTTCTAAAAAGGTTGTGGAGATTTACCCATGTTTTACTTTTAAGAATATGGGGATGGGGGTGTAGCTCGGCTCAGTGGTGGAGCATGTGCTTAGTGCGCATGAAGCTTTGGGTTCAATCCCCAGCACCAGAAGCTCTTCACGGAAACCTAATAATAATAATAATAATAATAATAATAATAAAAAGATAGAGTTTTGTGCTTTTCTTCTATTTAGGCTATTGATCCATTCTGAGGTGTAATATTTGCATATGGTGTGACGGAGGTATGCCTCACTGAATTTTTTAGTTATATCCAACATATAATGTTTACTTTTTCTTAAAATTTCTGTATTAAGTTTGAAAGTTTTCTGAGGTCTACCTTGTGTATTATTTCATCATTATATACTTACTGAGTAACAGATGGTTAAGGGCACTAGGCATTATAGTTCTTTCTTAAAAATGTTCTTTATTCTAACAGTGATTCAGAATATAGGGATAGTATGAGAAAGGATTGCAAATTTTCTTACAAACGGACGAGAAGAAAATAATGGCAGTGTATTGTAGATAAAGGGCTAATAAGATCCTTAAATATAAGGAATTCCTAAAATTGATAGAATAAAATGACAGTAACCTGATAGAAAAATGATCAAAATATATAACACATAAGAACTCCTATAAAAGCATAAAAATCACCCCTAACAATAAGAAAATATTTTAGATTCACTCATAGAGAAATAAAGATTAAAATACTTAGAAATCATTTTGTAGCTTTCACATTGGCAAAAATTAAAGTATAACAATCCATCTCGTAGGCAAGGGCAAACACATTATTGGCGTGAAGGTAAACTGGTGCACTTTTTTGGTGGAGAATTTGGTTGTATATAAGGAAATCTTATAGATCATTTGCCTTTTGTCTGGTCAGTTTCTGTTCTGGAGATTTTTCCCCTGAAGGCACACCTCCAGCAGTGATAAATACTTACATATGTTTCATGTATTGTTGTTTGCCGTCATAGTATAGTCACATATTAGTATACTGTGCACTATATAACAAGAATGAGGAAGATCTCTGAACAGCTGAGTTATGGCTAGGATATATTGAGTAAAAAAGAAAGTATCTGTGGATTATGTTACCCTAAGCCAAAGAGGAGGAAGTAAACCACACACATTTCTGTTCATTTGTAAGAGGAAGCTAAGGCAGTATATATTTGAAACTCAGATTGGTTACATACAGGGTGGTACAGAGAGATTTAAAGAAAGGAAGGGGGGTGTGACACTTTTGATTTTACCTGTTTTGACTGTTAGAATCAAGTTAGGTTTTTCTTTCTCTCTCTCTCCTTTTTTGTGAGGGAAGTGGGGCGGTGGTACAAGGGATTATTATTCCCAGGGATCCTTTGCCATTGAGCTACTCTCCTAACCCTTTTCATTTTTTGATTTTGAGAGTCTCCCGAAGTTGCCCAGCTTGGCCTTGAACTTGTGATACTTATGTCTTAGCCTCCCAAGTAGCTGGAATTACAGACATGCCATGCCTGGCTTTAAGTTATATGTTTTTGTATACTTCAAATTAACAAGGATGGGAGATAGAAGAGGGACAAAAATCTTAAATGGAATAATAACCTCTTGATTATAGACAAATCTAAGACTAGTGACAAATATAGCTATACAAATATTATACTTGAGTAAGTAGTTTTTAAATCAGTAATATGGTTAGCATTCTAAAACTACTTTAAATGAAACAAATAAAAATACAATGGTGAGAGTGAAAGTCAGGTTTGCTATTATTTGAGAGAGAAGTTACAGGTAAGGAAAGGGAAAAGATTGGAATGAACCCTGAGGAGTTAGATAGGAATTGGCAGGTTTTTAGCATATACAAATAGGCATATAAAGTAGGCATATAAAACAGATATGTAGTTTTTCACTTTTTTTCAGTTGTGAAGGCCCAGAAGCCTTGTGAACACAGTTTGTCCAAGACTCTGGAAAAATAATTAATTCCAGTGCTAGAGCTGGGAAAATACAGATAGAATATCTTGTGCCAGAAAGTAAGAAAGTGCTCAAATATTGATGAGCACTTGTCAGAAGGACTTCAGGAGCCAGCCTGTTCAAGGTTCCCTGTGGGGTACAAATGGGACAGTTGAAATAACAAAATCACTGTAGTTCATTAAAATCCATAGAATAAAGTAGGCGATCCATGATGTGAAAAGTGAGTACATGGGTATACAGTTGTGTGCACACACACACAGAAATAGAGAAGGCTGGAAAGTTTTTCTTACAGTAGGATTCCATTTAATAAATATAGACAGAACGATGAGGTCAGAAAAACCTCTGGTAACCATCATGGTAATGATTGTTCCAGGGAAGAGTTATATAGTAAGCAAAAGTATGATAAGGTCCAGGATATTTTATGTAGTCTCAAAGTATTTCTTTAACAAGGGGTTTTACAAAGCCAAAAATAGTAACTTGATAGTGGTGGGGAAGGATCTCAACAGATACCTTTTAGTCAAGTGATCAAAACTAACATAAGTAATTAATTGGATTTGAAAGCAAAAAAACAAAACAAAACAAAAAAAAACTAACATAGCTGTTACTGGGACAAACTATATTGTCTTTGTGTGCTTTCGCTACCATGACAGAATACTATAGACTGGATTACTTAAATTTATTTTATTACTAATTTGTGAGTTAGAGTGCAAAATCAAAGGGCTGATAGTATTGGCTTCTGGTGAGGCCTTTTGGCAGAAGACAATCTCTTTCTTGCTATCTTCATGTGGTCTATCCTTTCTGTGCTTATAATTCTCTCTTGGTGTAGGGATACCAGTCCTATTTGATTAGAGATCCACCGATATGGCCTTATTTAACCTTAATTACTTTCTTAAAGTCCTGTTTAAAACCACTGTCACATTGGAGGTTAAAACTTCAACATACTTTTGGAGGGGGACGGGGACACAGTTTACTCCATAACAGACATACTTGAAAAGGATACATTACTTCTGTGGTGTTTCCCTCCTTTCAAAAATGGGTCACTGAAATCTATTAAAAATCTATTAGAAAAACTCAAATTGTAATTTTGTAAAATGGGACACAATAACCAGCTTGTCCTCTTTGAAACTGTGATGATCACAAAGGACAAAAAGACTTAGGAATTGTTTCAGACTTGAGGCAAGAGACAAAATAATTATATGTAGCCTGTGATCCTGGTTTGATTTTTAAAAAAGTTTATTTAAATCAGTAGCCAAATAAGGACTACACACAGTAATTGCTTGACACATTTCTTCAGTAATGTTAAGTACTGTCTGAACATTATCACTTGGGACGGATTGAAAAAAAAAAAGATATATGCCTGTGGACTTGGATCTCATTGGTCTGGATTTGACCAGAGGAGTATGTTTTTTTTTTTAATGTGCAGCCAATAGTTAAAGAGCATTTCTGTATATCTAGGTAACTGCAGGCTTGATCAGATTGATCTTCAATTTTTTTTTTTTGGAAATAATACCTCATAGCTCCTGTATCCTTAATTAAAGCATCCCATTCTGAGCTGATTCTGAAACCCACCAGAATTTGAGAATTGCCATATTACCATCTTGCTCTTTAGATGATAAAACGGAATTTTTGCATTGGTGACTTTGGCAGATACAGTTGATAGAAAATCTATCAACTTGCATATTAAAGGAGCCGTTTGTGTATGTTTCTGAATATTTTGTTATCTGGATGGTCCTAGACTTCAGTTTGGACCCTTGTATTTAAAGGGGAGGTAAAACTTCATGGGTAATGCAGTATTTCATAAGATCATGTTTACAGTGTCTTTACTTTCCCATGCCAGCATTTATTCATTGGTAGGGCCCAACAGTGATTCTGATCTAATGAGACTTTCCCACTCTGAGATACTTGCAGACATCTGCTCTGTCCCTTGCCAGTAGCAGTCTTAGCCTTGAAGAGCTTCATCAGAAACAGAATGACATTTCCTGCTTGCAGGTTGCTACATTTGCCAATCGAATATGGTGTTTGGTGAATGGAATTCTTAACCTCAGCACTTTGAAAGATGAAATACATGGGATTGCCTGTTTCTTGTAGAAAATGTACTTAATTCATAGATGGTGAAATTAATTATTTTTTCTGATAAGTTCTGCTATCTTTTTGTTCTTTGAGTGAATGATCATTTAAGTGGCCACAGGTTTGCTTCAGGATAATAATGCTCTTCTGTTTGTTGCATAATTGTACATTAAGACAGAAAGTCCTAGTGTTTTTCTTCCTAATAGTAATTTTAAAGCTTAACGTTATTAAGAATTTTGCAGAGGATATCACGATGACAAAAACCAGGTCAGACCCTTCTAAAGATCTAGTGTGGAGATGAAGCAGATGCATAAATATTATCATAAGTGTTACTTTACAGCAAGGGAACTAGAATTTGAGTACCTGTTGTACTCTATACCCTGTGAAACATGCTTTAACGAACAGTATTTCTTTTAGTTTTTGTTGAAATTAAAATAGGTATTATCCTAATTTTCTACTGAGGAAAAACACTCATAGAAGATAAGCAATTTCTTCTTCATCACACAGCTGGCAAAATAGTTTTGTGATTATGAATTGGGATTAAGTTTGACATTGTCTGTCTCCACTTCCAGGACCTGGGCTTGTTGGTGGGTTGCCCTGAAAGGGCAGGGAGGAGAAGGCCAGTCCATTGTCAGTGAAGCCTGTTGCTGATTTCTGTGCACTGCCTCAACTGCAAGGGAAGAGCGTGCAGTCCAACCTGGCCTTATTCAGGTGCCTGTAGGATTTGATCAGATGCCAGAAATGGGTGGAGAATTGCAGGAGAGCAGACTTAGAAGATAAAACAGTCTGATCAATTAAATAAGCAGTGTTGATTATGTTCCAGACACTGAGACTTCTGTGATCTGTAGAACTATATATTTTACAGAGGCATCAGAAAATTAAAGAATGATTGGGTTATTTTATATCCTGAAACTATTGAAGCAGATACTAATGAAGCTTTTGGGGGAGTTCTTAACAGGATGTTTCTTCAAAATCATGCAATGCCAGCAATATTTGATCTTGCCAGTCATTTGATCAATCCAAATAATACATACAGAGAACAAAAGAATTGAATGAAGATGAAATCAGGATGCTGAAACAAAAAAATTGGTGAAACTTCTAAACAGAAACAAAATCATAAACAATAGCAATAATCAGAACCCCAGTGCAGGAGGAGGTGACCAGCAGGATGAAGACATTTTACCTTTAAGCCTTGAAGAAAAGAAAACAAAAAATACTTAAAAGTCTTTATTTGAAATTTTGATTCTTAGAATAAAACAAAGCATAACTCTGGATAGGCATGTGGCTGATGAAATCACTCTTGGTAACTTTTATGTACTGTTGGAGAAATGGATGCATCTTATAAAATGTTTACAGTGAGTCCACTAGTGAATTCTGACCAGTTAGAACATTAAGTGTGTTGCTCAGAATCTCTAGGGATAGCTAAGGGAATAACCAGAGAAATTTGTGAACTTATCAGAGAGATTTCCTGTAGATTTTGTCTTTATCAAATGTCATAAAGAAACAAGTTACAGTAAGTTTAAATGGAAGAATCTGCCATTTTTTCCCCCACATGTGGTTGTTGCTGTTTACATTCTCTGTTGAGTCTTTGTCTTCAAAAGCTTTATAGCAGGTAATTGTTGAACACTTCTGCTTTGTGGTCAAGACATAATCAGACTGACTTACCAGTGTTCTGTCATTTTTCATGACTATATTTGCTGCCTTGTTATGATTTATAAGCAAAATCTGAAAAATCTACAATATAAATGTTCTTTATTTAGAATTACTACAGAAAATATTTCTGTTATTTTTGGTGAAGAAAATAAATTTGGTAAAATTTATTTTGATCTAAATAAAATGTGAATTTTATTAAATAAATCTGACCTTGACTATGGCTCTGGTTCTCCAGATGTGATTTGTGGACTAGTTGCATTATCATCACCTAAAACTTGATAGAAAAGCATATTCCAGACCTTGTTGACTCAAGCCCTGAGGCTGGAGCCTAATGTCCTGTGTTTTAAGAAGCTCTCCATGTCATTCTGATGCTCGCTAGTGCACTTTTAGAACCAGACTGTACTGATGGGTTTCAGTTTCCTCTGTTCTAAAGATGTAAACATCTTTGTTTAAATGCTAGCTTTTTGATGTAGCCTTAACATTTAACGTGGAACAGCAGAGCTGTTATATTTGAAGTTGGGATGAAGCCTTGTACTTGGTCCTATATTCCCAGCTCTGAAGGAGATGTTTGCTGTGTCATGTTAGTATCCTACTCAACTGAATATGGACATGAGTGAACTTTTATAGTGCTAGAGAAAAATACTGGCAACTTTAATTCTCAACCAGAAGATCACTTATAGAAACTTGGAGTTATTTAGACATCTTTAGGACCAAAATTCACTACTTCTAATGGTAGTGTCATGGTCCTTTCTATAAATATCTTGTGCAGATAGGTGCCAAAAGTGCAGATTCTACCTGGATTGTGTTTTATGCATAAGGTGAATGACATTAAATATTTATTTTTGGCTTGAATTGTGTAGGTCTGCTTGATTTCTGTAAGTCACCGAACATATGCAGCTCTTGGTTTGGAATTGCTGTGTCACTTTTTTTTTCGTCCTGCCCATAATATACATTTTTTTTTAAGAGAGAGAAAGAATCAGTGTTTTATTTAGTTTTTCATGTGGTTTTGTTGCTGGGACACTTTGTTGTGTATGTGGTGCTGGGATACAAACTTGCATCCTTGTGTATGCCAGGCAAGTGCTGTAACTGCTGAGCCAATGCTCCAGTGTATAACATGCCTTCTTAACATTTGTAAAATGCAGTTGTATAGTTTGATCCCTAGAGTTCCCATGATAACCCTTCCTTCTCATGACATAACTATGAGTTAAATGGTGTAGAGAGGTGCCTAGTTCTTTCAAATTAAATACTAGCATTTTGAACTTGGCCACAATGAATTTTTCCCTCTCTATGGCTTGACTTCTATTGGGTGATTAGAGTTGTTTTGCTTTTTAACATAAGAAATCTGCCATGTGTTCTGAATGAGGGTCTTTTTTTTTTTTAATACAAAATCCGAATTTTCCCAAATGATCTGTAAATCTATGTTGGCAGCTCATTTTTTAGGAAATATTAACCTTTTAAAGGTAAATTATTCTTATTATTGAGTTTAATTTAACCATGTATTTTTTTTTAAGAGGACAGTGAGAGAGAGAGAGAGAGAATTTTTATTGAGTTTTTCATAGAGCTTTCATTGCTCTGACACTTAGTTGTGTACATGGGCGCTGGGGTTTGAACCTGTGTACTCCTGCATGCTGGGGATGCACTGTAACTGCCGAGCTACTGCTCCAGCCTTTAACCATGCTTTTAAACCCCTTTTAGGCCAGTAATTGTCAGGTTTGTCCACACATTAGATACAGCTTGGGAGCTTTTAAAAAGAAAAGTTTTGGGGAAGGTGCTCAGTACACCACCGGTAGGGCTCCTATCCAGAGCAGCCCTGCCCCGGACCAACCTAGAGCAGCCCCACCTGTCTACATCCCTCTTTCCTGTTTGGTCCTGTTTGAGACCTGCCAGAAGGCTCTCAGGACACCATGGGTAGGATCCCTGTCCAGAGCAGCCCTGCTCAGAACCAACCAGGGAAGGTTCCCCACCTGGAGCAGCCCTGCCTACCTACGCCCGCATGTTCCTCTTGGGGCCTGTTTGAGTCCCACCAGAAGGTAGGACTACATTTTGGTGGGTTTAGATTTGCAACCTTGAGCCTGGAATCAAAAGGTAGAGCAATGCGAGGACCCAGGCAAAAATAACATCTGGAAGAGGGTCATCATCAAAGAGTTGGTGACTTATCTGACACTTTGACTTGCAAGGGAAAACCACCTATCTTCCCCTCTGGAAATCTCAATTCAGAGATCCACAAGAAGCTCTTCAAAATGAAGAATCAAACAAGGAGAGGTTCACCTCAAACACAAACCCCCCCAAAAGGATGCCATGGATAGGGGTCAAGATGAAAAACTTGAAAATATTATCAATAATCTGATTACTAAAAGGAACAATGAGCTAAAAGAAGATATAATGAAGGGACTAAGTGAGAAAACTCAAGAGATGAAAAACTATTATCAAAGAAATAAACATACTCTGGAAGTAACAGAGCTAACATCTGCAGTCAATGACATGAGAGGAACCATGGAATAACTTAATAATAGACTAACTTCAATAGAAAATAGAACCTTAGCTCCTGAAGAAAGAACTTCTGACATTGAGGACAGGATGAGCCAGCTAGAGCACATGGATGACAAAAAAGAAAAAAAACTTATAGAACATGAACTGAATTTTAAAAATGTCTAGATGAAATATGAGAAGAAACAATCTAAGAGTAATTGGGATACAGGAAGAACTTGAAACATTAAAGAAATGGGATACAGAACATTCTCAAGGAAATTGCTAAAGAAAATTTTTCCCATATAAAAAGAGTCAGATATGTTCATCCAGGAAGCTTATCGGACACCCAGTTGTCCCCCCCCCAGGTTCTGGAGCGGGGAGCGGGTGGAACGGCCTCAGCAAACCTTAGCCATTCCCCAGGGGGCCAGCAGGACACTGGGAACCGGGCGCCGGCAGGACAGGGCTGGGGATGGGGGAAGAGGAGTCACTCCACGCAGGGTTCCTGTGCGAGAAGCGGGCAGAAAGACCTAGTGAGCCATCCTCCGAGGGACCGAGTTAGGGCGGGGATGAGGCAAGGAGTCGCTTCCCACAGCGTTCCTGTGCGAGGAGCGGGCAGAACGACCTTAACAAGCCGTCCTCCGTGGGGTCGAGTTAAGACGGATGGGGCGAGGAGTCGCTCCCACCGCACTCCAGAGCGAGGAACGGGCAGGGTGACTCAGCAAGCCTGACCCATCCTCCGAGGGGCCTAGTTAGGATAGGGATGGTGAAAGTAGTCGCTCCCCGCTGCACTCCAGAGCGAGGAACGGGTAGAACGACGTCCTCCGAGGGGCTGAGTTAGGAAGGGTTGGGGAGCCGGGAACAAGGGGGCGAACGCCGGCAGCTGGAACACGGGACCTGCATCTTCTACCGCTGCTGATCTCTCTGAGGTCTCTGCTTCTGCTGCTGCTTCTTCTGACTGCTTCTGTGCTCTCTTCCTTCAGGACATGGCTGCTTGCTTTCTTGCTCTTCTCTGGCTACTGCTTCTCCTTTGGCTGCTCCTCCTTTGGCTGCTTTTCCTTTGGCTGCTTGCTTCTTGGGCCGCTTGCTTTACCTGACTAGCTGCTACTCTATTTATCCATTACAACAGCCAATAGGGTACAATGCAAACACCTTTCTCCAATTGTAACAAATGAGTGGCTGAATAGCTTAGTCATGCGGTCAGGCAATTTGCTAATTACAAGCCAGCTGGACCCCTTAGAGTTGTTTACCACCAATTCTCTTACAAGCCAGCTGAGCCTCATAGACAGAGCATCAAAGCAAAGAAACAATAAAGAGATCTCCAGTCTATACAACACCATAAATCAAATAGACTTAACAGACATCTATAGAACATTCCACTGTAAATTGGCAGAGTATACCTTCTCAGCAGCACATGGATCCTTCTCCAAAATAGATCAAATTCCAGTTCTCACAGGAAATCTCAGCAAATATAAAAAAGTAGGTATTGTTCCATGTATCCTATCAGGCTATCATGTCATGAACCTGTTAATTAATAGCAAAAACCATGACAGAAAACACATGTGGAGATTGAATAAAACCCTATTAATGAAGAATGGATCTGAGAAGACATGAGAGCAGTAATTAAGGAATTCTTGGAAGAGAATGAGAATAAAGATCAACATATTGAAACCTCTGGGACAGTATGAAAGCATTCTTAAGGGGAAAATTTATTGTAGTGTCCACATTAAGATTCAAGAAGGATCCCTAACAAATAAGCTTATGCTACAACTCAAATCTCTACGAAAGGAAGAACAGCTTAATCCCAAGCCAGCAGGAGAGAGGAAATAAGATCAAAGCTGAAATCAATGAAAGTGAGAACAAAAAAACAGTAAAAAGAATTGATGAAACAAAGAGCTGGTTCTTCGAAAAAAATAAATAAAATTGGTAGACCCCTCACTAACTAAAAGAAGGAGAGAAACAAAGCAAATGAACAAAATCACCAAAGAAAATGGGGTGATTACCATTGACACCCTTGATATCAAACGGATTATCAGAACATATTTTGAAAAACTATACTCCTCTAAATCAGATAATCTGGGTGACATGGACAAATTTCTGGACACATGCAACATCCCCAAATTGACACAGGATGACATGGAATCCTAAACAACCCAATAACAGGCACAAAAATTCATATAGCCATTACAAGTCTTCAAAGGAAGAAAAGCCCAGGACCTGATAGTTTCTCTGCAGTTTTACCACACCTTTGAAGAACAGTTAGCACCTCTCTTTTTGATCCATTTCTAAGAAATTGAAAAAGAGGGAACTCTCCCGAACACTTTTTATGAATCAACCATAACTCTGGTACCAAAACCCAACAAAGACACATCGAAAAAAGAAAACTACAGACCAATATCTCAAGAATATCAATGCAGAAATCCATAATAAGGTTCTTGCAAACCATATTCAAAAGCACATCAAGAAAATAATTCATCATGATCCAGTGGGCTTCATTCCAGGTATGCAAGGCTGGTTCAACATACGCAAATCAGTAAATTTGATTCATCACTTAAACAGAATTAAGGATAAAAACCATATGATCATCTCAATAGATACAGAAAAGGCCTTTGATAAAACCCATCACCCATTTATGCTCAAAACTCTAGAGAAAATTGGGATCAAATAGCTTAACTTTATAAAGGCCATATATGCCAAACCCTCAGCTAATATAATAGTAAATGGAGAAAAGTTGAAAGCATTTCCATTAAACTCGGAAACAAGACCAGGCTGTTCTGCTGTCACCACTTTTATTAAAGGGTCTTTAAGACCCTTGCTGGAGCAGTCAAGCAAGAGAAGGAAATCGAAGGAATACGAATAGGAAGTGCGGAAGTCAAACTATCCCTTTTTGCTGATGACATGATCCTATATCTGGAAGATCCAAAACACTCCACTAGGAAACTGCTAGAGCTAATAAACAGATTTGGCAAAGTAGCAGGCTACAAGATTTAACACCCACAACTCAATAGCTTTCCTATATGCCAACAATAGTAGGGCAGAAGAAGAAATTAGGAAATTGGTCCCATTCACAATATCCTCTAAAAGAATAAAATACTTGGGAATTAATCTAACAAGAGAAGTAAAAGACTTCTACAAGAAAAATTACCAAACACTGAAAATAGAAATTGCAGATGATCTGAGAAGATGGAAATATGTTCCATGCTCTTGGTTAGGCAGAATTAATATAATTAAAATGGACATTCTGCTGAAAGCACTATACAGATTCAGTGTAATCCCCTTCAAGATTCCAATGTCGTTCTTTGCAGAAACGACAGAAAAAGCAATTCTCAAATTCATTTGGAACAACAAGAAATCCAGAATAGCCAAGACATTACTAAGCAAGGAAGATGAACCAGATGGTTTTGCAATACCAGATCTAAAATTATACTATAGTGCTGTAATATTCAAAACAGCATGGCCTAGTTTCAGAATAGGAATGAAGACCAATGGAATAGAATAGAAAACTCTGAGACAAGCCCACAAATCTTTAAACATCTGAATTTGACAAAGGGGGTCAAAATATAACATGGAGGAGACTCGACAGCCTATTCAACAAATGGTGCTGGTCAAACTAGACAGCCACTTGCAGAAAATTGAAATTAGATCCTTCTCCGTATCCTTGCACAAAAACCAAATTAAAATGGATCAAGGAATTAGGAATTAAACCAGCTACCATAGAAGTGCTAGAAGAAAAATTAGGACCAGCACTCCAGCATATGGGAGTTGGCAAGTGACTTCCTATACAAAACTCCTGAAATGACAGAATTACAGTAAAAAAAAATCAATGAGTTGGGATTCCACTAAACTAAAAAATTTCTGTACAGCCAAGGAAATAGTCAAAACAGTCAAGAGACAACCTACAGAATGGGAAAGAATCATGGCCTGTGATCCCTCTGACAGGGGACTAATACCCAAAATTTACAAAAAACTCAATGAGAAACCACAAAGAATCCAATCAATAAATGGGCCAGAGAGCTAAATAGAAACTTCTCAACAGAGGACATTGAGCAAGCCAATGAATAAATGAAAAAGTGTTCTAAATCACTGGTAATCAGAGAAATGCAAATCAAAACTACCTTAAGCTTTTCACCTCACTCCAGTCAAACTGGCAAAGATGAAAAATACAAACAATAACAAATGCTGGAGGGGTTGTGCGGAGATAGGAACACTAGCACACTGTTGGTGGAATTACAGACTGGTGCAGCCACTCTGGCAAGCAGTGTGGAGACTCCTCAAAAAATTAGGGTTGGATCCACCATATGACCCAGCTATCCCTCTTCTGCCTGTTTTCCCAGATGTATTAGAATATTAGAATGAGCACATTATAGTGACACAGCAAAATCCATGTTTATAGCAGCTCAATTTACAATAGATAAATTGTGGAACCAACCCAGATGCCCCTCACTGGATGAATGGATCCAGAAGTTCTGGTATATACATACAGTGGAGTTCTACTCTGCTATTTGAAACAACGATATTGCATCTATTGAGGGTAAATGCATGGCATTGAATGAAATCATGGTGAGCGAAGTGAGCCAACCCAGAGAGTCAAGGGCCGAATGGTATCCCTCATTTGTGAGGCTGGATCTAAACCCAGGCTTCGGAGTAAAGTAGACAAACTCATGTATTAGATCCATAGAGTAAAAATGCAGAATGTTAATATTTATGAGATAGCGTTGGAAGGTTCTTCATAAAATATTTGAACAAGCTATGCCGCATACCTATACAAAAATGTAAATGTTTAATTCCCTTGTCAAATATTTTGAAGAATAACAAGGGATGATAGGACGGGAGGAGAAGGGGAACTGTTGGACCTGAGATAAAGCAAGGTATATTCCAAGCAGTTATAAATGTCACTGTATATACTATGGCCATATATATAAAAAAATGTTCTTTGTTGGTATAAGAATTATGTTCGTGTATTTTGGGTTATTTAGGAACAATATAGGACCGTGAAGAAAGGCA
Organism: Aplodontia rufa; assembly: GCA_004027875.1. Classification (NCBI taxonomy): domain Eukaryota; kingdom Metazoa; phylum Chordata; class Mammalia; order Rodentia; family Aplodontiidae; genus Aplodontia; species Aplodontia rufa. The sequence continues at coordinate 65,660 of PVKS010000424.1, forward strand.
AGGGATCAGGGAACAGGAGGAGGGAGGAAGAGGAGTATGTGTGGGGGATGTATTGAACTAATTGTGTTGCTGATTTGTGTGCATCTAGGAATATGTGATAACTAATACCATTATGTAAAACTATAATGCACTAATAAAAAATATAATAAATAGTTTTTGCTCCACCTGAGGCTTAATGATTTATGTTCTTTGGGAATGGAACTTGGGCACTTGGTCTAATAAAAAAGGAAAAGACCCCCACCTTAGTCTACTTTTGTTGCTGTAATAGGATACCAGAGACAGGAGGCTTAAACAATAGACATTGATTTTTTTTCAGTTTTGGAGGGTAAGGGATCTAAGATGGTGCTGCCAGTTAGTTTCCTCCTGCTTGTGTTTTTCCGTGGGTTGTGGAGTGGGAGTGGAAGTATACTTTCTGTTGTCTCTTTTTGTAAAAGTATTAATCCCATCATGAAGGGAATACCCTAATGACCGTATATTGTCTCCCAAAGATTCCTATCTCCAAATACATTAGGGATTAGGACTTCAGCAGGGATTTTAGAGGAGCATGGCCCCATCCTGAGCAACTCCTGTATAATTCTGATGTGTGTCAGTATTAGAAATGATGTAAAGCAGTGCTTAAACTCATTTGAATGAATAATTGGGGTCAAATGCAAAATTACATTAAGTATATCTGATGCATATAGGACCCCTATCTTAGTGAAGTATTTATACATTCCAAGCTCTGAAAGTTTAATGTGTGTATTTGCGTGTGTGTGAGTTTTATATAAGTTGACTCTACAGTTGAATCATTTACCTCTGTAGGGTATTGCCTATGGACTATGTGATTGTGCTTGAGGTCTGTTGTCTAGTAAATGTTTGTTGGTTGCAGGAGTTCAGTAGAAAGTGTTGATTCTAATAAAGGTGAAGCAACTATGAGGAGGCTATGATTAATTTATTCAGTTTTTTTTTTTCTGTCTTCTTGGGATTTGAACCCAGGGAAGACATGTACTTTACAGTTGAACTACATCCTCAGCCCTCCATATTTTTGAGGCCATTATCTCATTATGCTTACGAGATAAGCATAATTAAAAGCTGAGACCATAGATAGTGGACTTATTCAACAACACCTGAAAGACGTAACATCTCTTAAGATAATTTAATTTGGACTGAACTTGATCTTTCTTTTTATTTTGTAATTCTTATAACTGAATCATCCAAAAAATGTTTTTGAAACAACTCTTTATTTAACTGGAGAAGATTAAAGGTTTGCTTAATAACATAAGGACAATATGTAATAGCTACCAAACTATGTAAAGGTTCTAGTTTCTACACATTTTTTCCAGCAGGAATTTTTGGTTGTCTTTTTACTTTAGCCATTGTTACTACAATTGTTACTACAATGGTTACTACAAGTGGTATCTCACTGTGGTTTTTATTTGTATTGTCCTGTTTCATCTACATTATTAGATTTTTCTGTTAGATCATTCTAGTGAACATACACACACACACACACACACACACACACACACACACACATACTGTATTCCATTTTAACACCAAAACTTTTTTTTTTTTAAATTTAGTATTTGTAAATAGTGCTTCTTAATGAAAAGGCAGCTGTATAGTTCAGAGACCTTTGCAACAATTGCTTTTTTTCCCTTAAAGGTAAAGAATGGATCGGATCGAGGGAATTATAGCTGTAGGTGTAGCTGGAGTATCTCAACATCTGCAGGAGAATAGGTCTTCAAAATGCAAGGTTCTTCAGACAACTTGAGGATTACTGTCCTTTCCTTTAGTGGATAAAAAGCATAACCTTTTCTTCAAATCATTTACTCGTCTATAATAAACACCTTAGACTTTTTAATAACATGCTTCTATCTGCAAAGTTTAGGGGTAGAATGGTGCTAATACCCACAAAAACAAACTCAAAACCTGACAACAAAGTCCCTTAAATGAGGACAGATTTTTCAAAAAGTACCTGGATTGGAAAGACTGGGAAATTGTAAAACATTAAATACAAAGAGAATCTAAAACTCAGTTTGTGTTAATATATGGGCTAGCAAGAAGGTTAACTGCTGTGGTTAACCTCCATTTCTGTATTTATAAAGACAAAGTTAGCACTGCTATGTATTAGTAACTGAGTACTCGTATACTGCTTCATTCTTGAAGATCTGTGATACTAATCTGAAACAACTAAACCAAGGCATTTCAGCAAGGCTGAAATCTCTGCAGGGTAAGAAGCTTGTCTCTCACATGTACGAAGTCTGTTAGCCCTTGGGAGCTACCTTCCAAGTCCTGTTTATTTTATGCCTATCTTTTACTTGTGTTATTCCATAGTTTTCCTATCATAACAGCCACAGTAAACATCTCAACACATGTGACCCCATTTCTGGTTATGCAGTAGTGTTAGTTGTGTGTAATGAAACAAGAGTTTGAATAAGTGCCATGGTAGGGATTACAAAGAAGAAAACATAAAAACAAAAACAGATGTTGCTAGATATGGCAGCACATGGCTGTAATTCTAGTAACTCAGGAGATTAGGGCAGGGGGATTGCAAGTTTGAGTCTGGCCTCAGCAATTTGGTGAGATCTTGTCTCAATAAAATAAAAAAGATGAGAGTGTATCTCAGTGGTCAAATGCCAGTCGGTTTTTTGATGCTGCCAAAACAACAAAAACATGCAGATTATACCAGAAACCTCAAGAATCCACTTTATAAGTCTGTATCATAGTTGTTGGCTACTTGGCAGATCCAGTCCCTTTACCCACTACTCTATTCTTAAGCCCTAAAACAGGGCCAGTGTTATGTTTTATTTATTTTTATTTATTTTTGGTACTGGGGCTTGAACCCAGGAACACTACCACTGAGCTCCATCCTCTGTTCACTGACTACACCTGGATTGGACAGACTTACTTAGGAGAAAATTGGCCCCTGCCACACCACCAGAGGATAGCTATTGTCTTCAGGCTCAGTACACCAGCTAATAAGTCATCCATGTACAGTTGCTATAGCTCCAAATAAAAAAAGCTTTCTGACTGATCATGAAACAAATTCTGTTCTTCAGAGACTCTCAGGTCATCCTTACCTGTACACAGAGTATAAGCAACAGCTGTATGTAGCTCAAAAATAGCACTCTCTTCTTTTTCAAAGGGCCTGCTTCCCTATTTCCTGAGTGAGCTCCCAAAAGTGGTTCCTCTTTTGGGCCAGTAGCTGCTTCATGTGCCCACTTTGTCTTTCTGTGGCTCCTTGGGTAAGCAGTCTTATAAGAACAATTTTCTCCACATGGGGAGCTTCCATGTTCTTCATCAGAATCCCTACACGCTCACTCTCCTTATATTAATGAATAAATTTCTGCTGCTTTTTTTCACTTGATTCTCACTTGGAATGACAAAGTTAAGTGTGATCTCACATTCTGTGTAGGACTTTATGACTTTGCTTTCCAGTTGCTTAGTGCTCTTTCATTTATGAACACACTTGAGGCGGTAAGTTGGGTTGGAAAGCATCTCAAAATAGCCTTTATGTATTTAGAGTGTTAGCATCATGTCTGTCTTATACTTTATTTATTAAAATAATCTCATTCCCTTCTTGTGAGATTTTTTTTTGCTCTTTTTGAGTCCATGAAATACCTCTGAAAGATTTTATGTAAAGTATTTTCAAATGTAGACCTTATTCATGTCCCAGCTAACAAAGGAGTACTTGAAAATTTTATGAGTAAGGCTCTTATATTGCATATTTGGTTCCAGAGTTACATTCTTTCTCCCCCTCCATTTTTTTTTTTTTTTTTTTTTTTTTTTTTTTTTTTTTTTTTTTTTTTTTGGGTAACTGAATTATAGATCCAACCCAGCACCTTTCACATGTTAGGCATACCCTCTAGCACTGAACTATACCTCCAGCCAATATCTTAAAAAGTATGTTTTAATACTTTTAATACTTAGAAAGTATGTTTTAATAAAAAATTATTGTTAATCTGACTTATCTTGATTAATGGTTTAGTTTTGTTTTGACCTAATTATGCTATTGAGTATATACAGTAGCTATTAAATAGTTCTCAGGAGAAAAATAACTATCAGATGTGTAGTTATTATTGTATGTAGGTCAAATGCTGTATTAGTGGACCCCAGTCCGCATTTTTGTGTAGGCACTATTATCCCCATTTTAAATGTGAATAAACTGATGTTCAGGATTCTTGAAATAAAAGATTTTTTTTTATTAATCTCATTGTCATTGCAGGCAGTATAAACACTAGATCTTTTTTACAAGATGAAGTGTCATCAGATTTAATTCTCATTAAATCATTAAATTTTCTTCAGACATGTTTCAGCAAGCTCTGTCTTAGTTTGTTTCATAGATTTGAAATGAGGGCATTTCAGTGTCTTAAGACATGTATGCAGCTTTTATAAAATTCACACTTTTTCTCTTAAGTCTTTAAATTTCTTGATTTCTTGCATAATATTTTTATGTAAGAAACTTTAAGACTTTGCATGAAAGAAGGGTAATCTATAATTCCCTCAGAAGTTTTAGTCATTAATATCTCTGTTAAAAGTGGAATAATACTTTTGCTTTTTGTTTTTAGATATTTAAAGCATTCAACTATGCTATGCTGTTTTTAATGAGTTTAGCAAACTTGTATTTGTCTCTAGAAATTTTATCACCCTGAGGAAATACTTTTTACCCTCAACTATTTACAGCTTTTTGCAGTAAATTGAAAGATTCTTATTCATACAGGCCTCTATGCTGACACTCTAATAGTAATAGAATCTTAAATTGTTATTCTTTGATGTCTTTGGTTTTCTGAAAGAAGTGTTGCTTAAAAATTTTAAGGGAGTACTTTATCCTAAAAATGTTGGTTATTCCAGTTTGAAATCATTTCATCTGAAAGCTTAGAATCTGGATCTTGGCAGTGAGATGATCATTTTAGTTTCAGTTTTCTTTTTAATCAACTGAATGTATGGCAACTAAAGTTTTTTCTCTTAAGTTTTTTCTCCAGCTTCCTCAAAGCTTTTCATCTATGAGGAATTTTAGTTTCACACTGAAGACAAGTCTGAATTGAGCATTTGTTTCTAGAATTTTGTTCAGCATTGTTGTATAGATATTTGCTGAGAAACTTGGTCAGAGTAGGTATCTTGGTTTCTGCCATGTCTTGTCACTTGCTCTTCAGATTACCCCTTCACTAACCTGTGCATCCTCTTCTAGTCTGGTCTCTTCTTCTCATTTTTCTCCTAGTTTGGCAATAGCTCGTTAAGTCTGACTTGCTGTCATATGCTTTGGAAGAATAGCTGGGTGTCAATTCTGGGTGGAAAAAGAAAGAACTGATCAAGGGAAGTAATTAAAATGGAGAAAGCTTAGCTGGTTCTTGTTCCTTGTGTTAAATGTCATGAGTTTAGAGGATTATGATTATATGTAATCATCAGGATCTGATAGATGGGATGTACGTTTTACTCTTTACTGTTATATTGGTGGAGAAATAGCATCTTTTTTATTTAATGTGAAGATTCTGTGTTTCATTTATTATTCTAGATTGCATTATAGTTGTTTAGTATATTCAAATATTTTTCCTTTTTTTTTATTTTCTAGGTTGCACGTTTTCAAAAAATACCTAATGGTGAAAATGAGACAATGATTCCTGTATTGACATCTAAAAAAGCAAGTGAATTACCAGTCAGTGAAGTTGCAAGCATTCTCCAAGTAAGTGGTTGGTGGGGAAGAAGGCAATTGATAGTGTAAAATGAGTTACTTAGGCTTTATAAATCATTGGTGTCCAGTAAAATTTTCTTTAATAATAGAAATGTTTTGTGTTGACAACATAGTAACTGTAAGTTAAACATGACTAGTGAGATTGAAATGTTATTACACCTGACTCAGTTAACCATGACAGTATGACTTGAAATTTCACTAATGTGGTGGAGGAACTGAATTTAATTGATTTAGCTGCACTGTGACTAGTCGCTACCTGATTGGACAGTACAGGTCTAGATCACTAGCAGGGCCAGGAACTGCTAGTGCTGTGTAAGCATTAGTTGGATTAGGAAAATAATCAATTTAATTAGTTTATCTTTTTTTTTACAAGTGTTTTGTAAGGGAAAGTAAGAGCTAAGTACAAGTTTAGAGTTGCAAATAAAATTTAATTGCTTATGTAATCTATTTCTAGTTTTAAAAAGTACATCTACTGATAAGAAAAAATATTTTCCCTTCAGACATTCACATATTTTAATTGTGGCATTAAAAACATTGCTTTTCCCCTCTTTTTTTGGCAATAGTAGAGAATTTAATCTAGGGCCTTTGCACTTGCTAGGCAAGTTCTCTGCACTGAGTTATATCCCTAGCCCTGGTATCCATTTTTGAGTTTTTTAATTTGTTTATATTTCACTTTAGAACAACATATTCTAAATATGGTTAAGTTTTGAAAGGCTTGATTATTGATCTCTATTATAAAGCTTCCTGCCAGGGAAACTAGTTATTTTGGGGATGCAGGTAATTTCATTGTTTAATAATAGTTACAACAAGAAACATGAGATAGTAACTGAGATGTAGGTGGTATTATTGTAGATGGTATTATAATGTCCCATGAACAAGTTTATCTTAATTACTTAGAATTTAAGAAGTACAAATTTCCAGTGTAAAATAATTATACAATCAAAGAACAAACGGTAATACCAACCTCCCAGTTTTGATAAGCTTGGAGAACAAGGCAGGCATTTACAGCCCACTGAATATTCTTTTGGAGAAAGTAATTTTAGGAAAATACATTTAAAACAAAAAAAGCCGGTTAGAATGCAGTAGTATTTTGCATTCTTTAAGTATTGTGGCTGATTTTTATTGTTTATCCCATAGAAAAACATGAGTTTCTTAGTTAAACTTTTATCTTGTTGCTTACATTAAAAAAAAAAAATTAGGGGCTGTAGAGGTGGCTTGGAGGTTGCAATGGTTACAGTGTCACTTGGCATGTGTGAGGATGCAGGTTTGAACCTCAGCACCACATACATTATCAAGTGTTGAAGCAATGAAAGCTGTAAGCAGTATGAAAAACTAAATAAAATTGATTCTCTTTTTTAAAAAATCAGCTTTATTGAGGTGTAATTTACATAAAATGCAGTGCACAAATGTGAGACAGAACATTATATCACTCTAAAATCCCCTACATGTTACTTTGCAGTTAATCCTTATCAGTGTATCACTGCTGGTCCCAGGTAACCACTGAGAAGCTTTCTGTCACCATAGATGAGTTTTCATAGTTATAAAATTCCTATAAGTATCTTTATACACTGTGTAGTCTTTTTATGTTTCTTCTTTTGTTCTGTGCTAACATTTTCAATGACTTTTTATGTATAAAATTGAATAGGCTGATCTTCAGAATGGTCTAAACAAAAGTGAAGTTAGTCATAGGCGAGCATTCCATGGCTGGAATGAGTTTGATATCAGTGAAGATGAGCCATTGTGGAAGAAATACATTTCTCAGGTAAAATGCTTTTATTTCTTTCTCGGCTGTGTAATTTGCATGAACTTTAAAAAATGTTCTTGTTTACTTTTGTGAGATTATTTATGGAGAAAGGAAATAAATTTTTAAAAACGTTTTTTACCTAAAAATTTCTGTATGTTAGGGTTTGTTGTTAGGTTGGAATTTTTGTAATTTGTAACTTGTAGAGGACAGTATTTTCCATACTAATAGATCTCACAAAGTTGATACTATTGACTGTAATTTCCTTTGCAGATACTGAACACACTTTAAATTATAGCAGTGCTAATCTTTTTGAAGGTAGTCATTGGTCAGCTTAGAAAATTATTTAAGTTCAGTAATTTAAACCCTAAATGCCTTTCTTTCCAGCTGTATGATCTCCTTTAACCTCTCTCCATTATAAAATGACAATCTAAGGTGATAGTAAGCTCAATAGATGATAGCTGCTTATAATGATCTTAATCTTTTAGGAAAGACATTGTAGGAATTTTTATTTTTATCTTGATAACAATTATGTCAGTGTAGAAACTTCAGATAGTAGAGTTGGTTTGCTAAATAGGTTGTTATTTTCAGTAAAGAAAATTTCTTGGGGTTGGGGATTTAGCTCAGTGGCAGAGCACTTGCCTAGCATGCGTATACATGTAAGGCCCCGACTTTGGTCCTCAGCCCTGGGGGGGAAAAAAAGAAAATTTCTATGCCTTCTAACCAGATTTTTAAAAAAAAGATCGTTTTAACTTTCCTGAAGGGTTTTGCTTGATAATGAGCACAAATTTACTAGTCGTAACTTTGCAAATGAATTTGTCCAAGGTAGCAAAAGGGATTAAAAGAACTTCATGTGTTCGTCTTATTTTAAGGAATATATTTTGCAATCATAGTTTTCTCACGTTTACCACATTTTCATCTTACATAAAACTTCAGAAAGTATTAACATAGTTTACTTTGGAAATGCTTTGATTTATCACTAGACAAAATGATTGAGTGGTTTTTATTTTTTCTTGATTCTGTTACCAAAGCTAACGTACCTGTCTTTTGGGATTTCTCTGAAAATTCAAAAATGCCCATAATGTTGTTAAGCACAAACAACAATTATAGTATCATTTGTTAATCAAAAAACACTGGGTGATTCTGAAGTGGGGATATTAGGATGACAAATGGAATCGCTGGCAAATGAGATCTGGGCTGGCTGCAGATCTCTGCAGCCCCAAATAGTTTATTTTAATATAACAGTTATACTCAATAATTTGTCACTAATTTTCCTCTGGGTTCTTGTCTTGTGAACGTTTAAAATTAAAATTCATGGACAGTCATGGAAGGGAAGAGTGAAAGGAGTAGAATTTATTTAGGGAAGGAAGAAACAGAACTTCCACAATGCAGAAAGGAACCTGAGAGCAAGATATCTGAGAGCAGGATTTCTGAAAGCAAGAGCCACCCGTTCCCCAGATTAGGATCCTCAAATACAAGACTCTCTCAAGCAGGGTTCTAGAATACAGGAACCTCAAATGCAGGAACTTTGAATGAAGATTTCCTAGTGCAGGAACCTCTCAGGAAGGGTCCTCCAATGCAAAATTCCCCAATGCAGGATCCTCCAATGCAGTATCCTCTGATGTGCTAGCCTTGGGTTTATATTGGTCCTGTGCATAAGAATCACTTGTGCAAAATAGTCATCAGGCATGAGCACCAGATCCTTCCCATTTGTGTTTAACCTCATTTGCCTCTGAGAATAAAGAGTTGGTCCCACAGGTGATCCCCATAGTCTTTTTTTTTTTTTTTTAAGAGAGAGAATCAATTTTTTATTTACTTTTTCATCTGCCCTTTGTTTTTCAGACACATAGTTGTGCATGTGGTGCTGGGGTTTGAACCCGGTCCTCACACATGCCAGGCAAATGCTCTAACTGCTGAGACTCTGCTCCAGCTGCCATAGACTTGTTTTTAAAAGCTTTAAAGATATTCATTAAGCTCTGCTAATCCACTTTCATATGTGACCCATTACCTATTGTTATCATTCAATTCTTAACTCCTTTCATAGAAAACAGTTTGTGTTTTTGTAAACATCTGTCTGGTGCCTGCAACCTATGAAGTGTAGTGCGTGATTAGAACCATGACATAGCTTTTTTTGGGGGATGGGGAAGACCATAGGCTTCCTTTTTAAAATGTGATGGTTAACACATTTTGAAGACAGTTTTATGGTTTACATAGTACCTTAATATGCATTAGTTAAGATTTATCACAAATTCGTGGATATAAGGTTCCATTTTTACCAGGCGATGAATCTGGGGCTTAAAAAGATTAAGTTGCTACACAGGTGACAGGAACTGGAATCAAACCAAGGTATGCTGACTCCATGGGTTGTGGTTTGTCAGACTTTAACTATGTTGAAGTTGTACTTTTGTTTTGCTAGAACAGTGATTTCCAGTTTTCACCCCTCCCCCAACTACTCATTGGAATCACTTGGGGATTGTTTAAAAAATGCTGACACCTGGATGCAGTGCCCAAAGATTTTAATTTAATTAGTCTAGTGTGACTCTGGGCATCATGAACATTCATTATAAGTTCCTTTTGTGATTTTCAAGTACAGTAGGATTGATACCACTGTGAAATGGAACAGTGAAGGGGGCAGGAGGTGGTGGTGTCTGTACTTAGAACTGTGATATCTAGGGCCTGGGGCTCTTTGCTGGGTAGATTTCTTTGTAGTCCAGTTACTTTGCAACTTTGATATTGTTGTACCACTTAAGCATAGGATAAAACTTAATGCGTAGTATGTCCAACTGGAAGAAGACTTTGGGGTAGCTCTGGTAGTTGAGTGGTTAAAACTGCCTGATGGGGTTGGTGGTGGTATGGTCCTATTTCTGTCAGGTAGATAATAAGAAAACCAGCCATGAAGAAAATCCTCATTTTCTTCTGTGGAGTGGACCTCAGTGTCTATTTCTGGCTGTCTCTGGGGGGTTACTCTTGTGACATGTGAGTCAACCACTGCATTGTAATCTACACTAATTTATGTATTTGAGGAATGTTTGAAGCTCATAATTTAGATGTTACAACTTAGGTTTATCCTAAGCCTTTAGCTTAAAAATCGTATTCAGCTTTTTCTAACCTCAGTAGAAGTTCTTAATAGCTTTATTTATTAAATTAATACAGTATTAAACTACATGCATATGATAATAAATTGGGAAATTCTTTGTTTTAAATGTTGATATTTAATTTTCTGTTTCTGGAAAGGAGCCACTATGAAGCTTTTATATGTAGTTAAATACAACTTCCTCCTTTTTCTGGTTAATTGAAGAGAGATAAACCAATGTATGTATACTCTCATAATTTTAAAATCATGTCCTTACGATTTTTTTTTCTTTAAAGCATTTGGTCTGTGATTCATGCAAAAACAGTGTTGAATTGCTGTTTGTTTTTACTTTCAGTTTAAAAATCCTCTTATTATGCTGCTTCTGGCTTCTGCAGTCATCAGTGTTTTAATGCATCAGTTTGATGATGCTGTCAGTATCACTGTGGTAAGAAAAAACACATTTTAAATCTGTTAACTGTATAAATTGGGATTGTTTTTATTTTGTAAAATGAATTAAAGCATGCTTTCAGGTTTTTTGGTTAATATCCAGATCTTCTAGTTTTATTAATCATGTTTGTTTTTGAGCTAGGCTCTCATTATGTTGTCCAGGCTCCCCTTGAACTTGCAGGTTCAAGTGATCCATCTTGGTAATTTGAGGTGGGTTACAGGAAAGTACCACTTTACCTGGCAGTTGTAGTAATTTCTACTATTGTTCAAAGGTCTGTGATTGGCACCCCTGAGAATTATTCAACAATTTGATAATAACTTTCCAGTTAAATTTAAAATTCCTTGTGCTTTCCAATTGAAAATGTTTTGACTGTCAACTAAAGCCTGACCTATGAAATTAAAACATTCCATAACATTGCACACTGTGTTTACTGTGTATAATTTTATTCTTTCCAGCTGGGTTATTCTAGTTTTGATGAATAGTTTTTTTCTTGCACCATGTTTCATTGCAGTATAAAAGATTGTAGAAAGGCCAAGCATTCATTAAAGCAAATTTGTTGTGCTTAAGAATGTGGTAGATATTAATGCAGAACTGTTTATCTTGAATTCAGGAGTCCCTAATACTTGTTCTAGGGGTATGTGAATTTGAAACTATTGTAATAATACTAAAGGATTATTTTACTTTTAACTGTTGACTTTTGCATCAATGACACAGAAGTAATGGGATAGAAAACTGTTAGAGCCTTGTGAGCACAAATCAAAGTAAAGGTCCCAAACTCTATTAGTAGTCATTGTTTCCTTTCATTGTTTCTCCTATTATGTTTTTGATAGAGCAGTAAAAATTAATTTTATTAAATCTTGACCCTTGACTACATACCCTTTTTTATTTTTTGAAAATCTGTGTAATGAAATAGGAAAGTAAATATGAAGCACTTGTTTACTGAAGTATGATGGTTATCTTAAGGCCATAAAGTGAACTAGTTTTTTACTTGAAAGGATAACATTGTTAATCTTGAAATTCAGAATTTCAAGCAATAATTAAGAGTTCTGATTACTTTGAGCTCTGAATATCTTTCTAATATTTAGGACATTTAGACCAGTGAGATCATGGTGACTTCAACAAATATGTTTGTTTTTAAAACTATTATGAAATGTGACAATATTTAGAAGATTTGATTGAAACTGAGTGTGTTTATGCATTCTTATAATCCCAGGGACGTAGAAGACTGAGGCAGAGGGATTGTAAATTTGAGGCCAGCCTGGGCAACTTAGGTCCTGTCTCAAAATAAAAACTGAAAAGGGCTGGCATATAGCAGTATTTAGAAGTGGTAGAATGCTCCTAGATTCAGTCCTCAGTACTGTCACACACAAAAAATATTTTCATTAAAAATGCAGGATTGATCAATGGATTTTAATATAATAGATTATGAAAAATTCCTTGATATGATTTAAGATTCTACATTGCAAATTATCTTTAAGTGGTGTTTGTAAAGTTTTAGGGTAGTACCTAAAAAGAATATTCACAGACATCTGGAAAAGCTGGTAAAATACTCCTTTTTCCAGCTGTTTTTTGAGACTTGATTTTCTTCATATTTCAGCTTAAAAATCATCTCATTATGTGGCTTCTGCCTGAACAGTGTATTGCAGCATATTGAATAGTTATCTGTTTTTTTACTGTAAAAATTTTTAAAGGAATTTAGTTATTATAAATTGAAAATGCATATAAAGTAACAATATGATATGCATATAATCTCAAATCAGAATTACTTTTTATATCCCTCTCTATTCTCCCTCTGTCCCCCCTCCCCTACTTGCTTCTTCACCCTCCTTCCCGATACATATCTATGATTGCCCTAGATTATGTTGCTACACCTTTGTTACAGTTATCTATTAAATCAGACATTAATAATAGAAGAGTTTGGCCTGGGGTATGTTGAGTCCAGCATTTGCCAAGGATGTGCAAGACCCTGAACCACTGAATGAATAAATAAACCTGCTACTTTTCTCACAATTTTTTTGAAAATACATTTTTCAGAAAAAAGTTATTTGTGTTAACATATAATGAGTTTTTTACCTTTTAGACCATTAGTAAGTAGAAATTAATACTGAGTAATTGTAAAAGTAATTAAAATAGGAAATAGCAGTTAGAACCCACATAAACAAAAGCAGGTCTTCAATTGTGAGAATCTAAAGAGGTTCTAAGATCAAAAGATTGAGAAACTATGGGGTGGGGGGAACATCAAGTCCTTATACTAATTGTTCCCCCTACAGGCTTCTAGGCAAAGTTGTGATTTCTTCTCCAGCTGAATTCAGTATTTAAAATCTGTTATCTTGGGAATACAGATGGTTGGAAAAGAAATGGTAAACAGTTATTTCCTGTCAGTTTCTGATATAAAAGGCTGTGTCTTTGTTTTGTTTAGGCAATAGTTATCGTCGTTACAGTTGCCTTTGTTCAGGTGAGTTAAGTGTTCTGTTTTGTGACATAAAAATGATATGTTAATTTCTTTAAAAATTGAGGTGGCTTATGGTAACATTTATAGTTGTTGGTGGTAATTCCTGTCCAACAATTTAGTCTTTGTATTTGCAATAATTGCAAATATAGAGAACTCTCCAGAGAAGTTCATGAGACTTAAGGGACTGCCTTGATATAGATAGTGAGATGAAGAAAATCTACTTTTTAATTTACTAATTTTAAGAGTAATGGAATTAGATGCAAATAAAAAAGTTCAGTAATAGAAAAACAATCCAGTAATAGTTTTTAAAAATTTCCCAATTAAAAAAAATTGGGCCAGATTTTATAACACTTATGTTTCAGTACTTATTAGAGCTAAGAGTAGATGAAAGAGTGCAAAATTAAATGGTAATCTTAGAAATATTATCTGAAGAAAATCTATAGATTTCTGTGATTGATTCCTTTAGCAGAATGTTGTACTTGTTTACTGAATTTATTTCCTAACTTTGAGGCTTTTCTAGTAATTGAAATGCTTCTAATCCTGTTGTTTACCCTTGCCCCATTCCTTCTTCAGGGATGTTCTGATTTGGATCAGACTTCCCACTCAGCATAGCCATTGAAACATCAAAAGAAAAAAGGAACTTTTTAAAAAAAACTACTGTGAATAATATAGAGATGATATCAGGATTTCTATTAACTAGTGGTAGGCGTAAACAAAAATGTAGGCTTGTTTTTATGTTTAAACATCTGAAGCGTCTGTAGATTTTAGAATAACATTTCAGAATCTGGGTAGCTTTCTCTCTCTCTCTCTCTCTCTCTCTCTCTATTTTTAGCTAAAATATGGTAGGTAAGAATAGAAGTGTAATGCTGCTGTTTCATCCTGGAATGAGTGCTGTTTTCTTCCCACATTTTTTGTTGGTGCATTTTGGTTGTACATAATAATTGGATTTGTTGTTACATATACTCACACATGCACATCACATAATGATATAATTTGGCCTGTATCCCTCCCCAGTACCGCTCTCTCCCTTGTGAATGCTATTTTGATCCCTTAGTTTGCTCCCTTGGTATTTCCTGTCACTGTCCCAAGTCTAACATACTAATTTATTTGTTTTGTAATAATTTAGCGTAGAGAGCCAGTTGGAATCAGATTATTTTCAAGTCATGAACTCCATTAGACCATTCTTTTGTGAGAGAATCTTCTTGATTAGAACATCTTCTTGCTAGAACAGATGAATTTTGCTCTTGGGCGGGTGGAGCAGGTTAGACCAGCATAGATCTTTTCAGTCTACGCATCATTCAAGGCAGCTATGTGTGGTATGACCTACTGTGTCAGGAACTATAACCCCCCTTACTTACATCTTTAATGATGTGTCAGATGTATGAAATGCCTTTCTTCAAAAGGATTCCTACAAATATTACCACTGTGTATATAACCCTTAGTAATTTTTTTCTTTGGCAAATAAAAATAAACTTCAAAATTGCAGTTTTAACATAGGTTGGAAAGGAATTTTACACAGTGATAGTGTTACTTTAACACAGCAAACAAAACGAAATGCTAAATATCTTTATGATGAGTTCTTTGAATAGAAATCTGTAAAAAGGATCCAATCATTTCTTTGCCCAGCTTCTAATTGCTAGATTTGGTTTCTTATACATATGTGACTACTTTCTCCATTCATGTCTTTGAACCCAATAAAAAAAATTCTGTACGCAGAAGTTAAAAATATTTTCTCACAAGACTCTGTTTATTTATTTTTAAAAGAGAGGACAGTGAGAGAGAGAGAGAGAGAGAGAGAGAGAATTTTTATTGATTTTTTTTTTTCACATGGCTTTAGTTGCTCTGACATTTAGTTGTATATGTGGGTGCCCCAGCACCTGTGTACTTGCGCATGCCAGGCGAGCACCATAATAGCCGAGCCACCGCTCCAGCCCTCTATTTTTTTAAAAGAGAGAGTGAGAGAGTCAGTTTTTATTTTTTTTTGGTCTGGTTTTTGTTTTTCTTCCCCTTAGTTGTGTATGTGGTGCTGGGGATTGAACCCAAGTCCTTGTGCATGCAAGGCAAGCTCCCTCTACCTGGGTCCTTGCACATGCCAGGCAAATACTTTACTGCTGAGCTACCTCTCTGGCCCCAGATTCTATTTACTTTCTGTTGAACTTACCTTACTATTCTGTCATTTAGTATTTTTACCTGTGCTTTAGAAGAATGTTGTTATATTCTTATATTTTATGCCTGCCCTTCCAAGTCTTCCTAATCCCAGTTCAATTTCTTCCCAGCTATACAAATACCTAATTGTTTTGTATAGTCCTATATTGATATTGTGCTATAATAACTCTGAAAAGATAAGAGTGGTAGCTAGGATTGATGAGTATTTTCGGATCTTTTATGGAATTTTTGGTTAAAACTTCTAAATTATTTGCCATCTTTGGTATATGGGAGTGGGATTTGTAATTTTTATAGAGCTTTGAATTTTGAATTAACTATTTGTGATGAATGTGAAATTTTAGCTAGTACCAGCACTCTTAACCAAATCAAAATGTTCCTGACCTTTCAGTTCTGCTATTCATCCGTCTTCCTTTTAACCTTAGGTCAAAAGATTGATGTGCTTAGTACGGACATAAGGCCAGAAGTAGCAAGTGATGTTGCATGAAGCCAGACAACTAATGGAAATATGGACTAAATAATAGAGGAAGGGTGTCTCTGATGCTCAGCTATTGGTTATGTGAATGGAAGAATTAAACATCACAGGGTTAGGGATCCTGATAATTTTCCTGTTCATATAATTCAGGGAGATGTGTGAGGAGTGTCATTGTAGGGCCAGTCACATCTCATTCCTTGTTTATCTTCTATTCTTTCTAAACAAACTTTTTCTTTAAACCACTGCAGTTGGCCTGCTTATGTTAATGTTACATATAGATAATCCTTGTATTTCTTTGGTCATTATATGCCAAGTGTAAAATTACCTTAATTATAAGGCTGAATGATCTTAACTTTTAATGATTCTTTGGATATATCAGTTTTCAATTTCTTCTAAATAATCTTAGTTTTATATTCTGGACATTAACATGTAAAATTGACAATATTTTATTATCAGAACTGTTTGGCATAATTTAACCTTTTTAAATACAGGACATTTTTAAGGAATATAAGCACAAGTCAAGGAAAAGATAAGAATGGGGAGAAATTTTAAAATAACAGTTGAGATATTTTAAGTCTAAATGTAATATTTTAGAGGGACATAAGTATTTACCTTTCTTTATAAGTATTTGTGTTAATATTAAGTCCTGCTTTTTTTTTTTAATAGGAATATCGTTCAGAAAAATCTCTTGAAGAATTGAGTAAACTTGTGCCACCAGAGTGCCATTGGTATGATCCTTCTTTTTTTAAAAATAGAAATTGAATGTGACTAGTGCAATATCCGTTGTGGCCCCAGCTTTGTCTTAACGTATGGAACAAACAGTCTGATATGAAAAATTCTTGTTTGATTAATGTGACAAAATTGCACTGATAAAACTTAAAATTTCTAATTTTGATATTCTTGAGATGCAGCTTTATTCAACACATTTTTGTGTGTAAGTGCGGACCACTGTTTAGAATATAGCAATGAAATAGTACAGTGAAACAGACCCACATGATTTAAGGTTGCTTTGTTTTTTTTCACATTCTGCCTTTGAATGACTAGTCAGTATTCCCAGTGGCTTTTTTTTTTATCTGAGCATTTTTTAAAAATAAAAAGTACAAGCAGCTCAATTTATAGTAGGTAAATTATGGAAACAACACAGATGTCCCTCAGTGGATGAATGGATCCAAAAACTGTGGTACATATATATACTATGGAATTTTACTCAGCGATTAGAAACAATGATATTGCAGCCTTTGAAGGTAAATGGATGGCTATGGAAGAAATCATGCTGAGTGAAATAACTCAGAGAACCAAGGGTTGAATGTCTTCACTCACCTATGGAGGGTGGAGCTAGACCCTGGCCATGGAGAAAGGAGGTCTAGTACCATGTTTTGAATCTGGATAAGGTGTATGTCATACAACCTAATACATTTTTAGAGATGTTTTAGGAAGGGGAGGGGAGGGATAAGGGTGGGTAATTGGGGGGGGATCTTGGGGATAAATCTAATTTTCAGAATCTATATTTTTTCATTAAAAAAGAATATATGCATATCATTATTACTTTATATGCATTTATGATTGTACAATAACAATTTATTTAAAAAATAAAAAGCACATAAGCTGTTCTTTTTTTAGTTCTTATATTTGACTTACCTCCTTGGAAGTGGTAATAACAATGTTTTCCTTCAAGCAGGCCTACTGGAAATAATTTTTTTTAGATATGTAGCTTGTTTTTTTGTTTTAAAATCATGGTTGTTTCATGTGACAGTGTGCGTGAAGGAAAATTGGAGCATACACTTGCCCGAGACTTGGTTCCAGGTGATACAGTTTGCCTTTCTGTTGGGGACAGAGTTCCTGCTGATTTACGCTTATTTGAGGTAAGTTTGGTATTTGTGAGAAGTGAAAACACTTTGGTGTTGAAGGATAAAAAGAAATAGCAGTTTTAATGATTAACACATTAAAAGGAAAAAGGTGTTCTAGTTTAAATAGTGATAGAAGTAAACATTTTTTCCCTTAAAGTATAAAATATATCTGTCTTTCCTATAAAGTTGTCATTTTTTTTTTCAAGAATCAATTTTAATGTTTCATCTGGTTTTTGTTTCTCCAGCACCTAGTTGTGTATGTCATGCTGGGGTTTGAACCTGGGTCATTGCACATGCCAGGCAAGCGTGTTTACTGCTGAGCCACCTCTCCAGCTCTTGTGTAGTCTTTTGATGTATGTATTTAGTCAGTTGATAAGCATATATTTATGAAAACCTGTGTTTTAGATACTGTGAGAGAAAAAAGAGATATGATAGAATTCTTGTGATTATATGTGTCTGCAAATCACTTATGTATCTGCAAATCACTTATCATGAAATAAGATAGAACTAAGTAATTAAGAACAGTTAGGGGCGCAGTGGTGGCTAAGGCGCTTGCCTGGCATGCTCAAGTACACGTCTTCAAACCCCAGCACCCACGTACACAACTGTCAGAGCAATGAAAGCCATGTGAAAAACTCAATAAAAATTGATTCTGTCTCTCTGTCTCTCTGTCTGTCTCTCATTCTCTCACTGTCCTCTCTTAAAGAAAAAAAAAAAAAAGAAGAACAGTTAAAAAAATAGGGTATGGAAATTTTAGAGAATTTTTTCCCTCCTTTAGTTGCAAACAGAGAATGCCTCAGATAATATAGCTTTGTTAGTGACGAAGAATATACTGAACAGAGATGGGCAGACAGTGGAGCAACAGTATTCAAATCTCTGAGCATTTCAGTACATATGCTCCTTGACTTACAATGGGATTATGTCTCATCAAACCCATCATAAGTTGAAAATATTCTTAGCAAAAAATGCACTCAATACCCTTGATTTAACATCATAGTTTAAGCAACACAATACACTGAGTTGTTTACTCTGAGTGGCTGATTGAGACCTGTGGCTTGCTGCTTCTGCGTAGCATCACAAGAGAATTTCTTATTAAATATCGCTAACCCAGAAAAAGATAAAAATTCAGAAGATTAAGTATAGTTTCTACTGAATATGTGTCATTTTTTCTTTCTCATTGTGATGTAGTTGTCCTTGAGCAGTGCATCTCAGCTTTCAAGGTGCATAAGAATTGTCTCAGTTTTATTATGACAGATCTGGGATGGGGGCCTGAGATTCTGCATACTTAACCATTTCATGCCCAAAGTACTGGTCCAATCACCACATTAAACAACTAATAAATATTATAATTAAAATTGTAGAGCTATTCAGTTTTCATACATTTTCACACATTTTAAACATACTGTTTGATAATTCTTAGTATATTCAGATATGTCCACCCATTATCACAGTGTACTTGTGAAACATTTTCATAAGAAAATCTTTGTTTTTTAGTATTCAGTGTGCATTCTCTCCACCCTTGACAGCCACCAGTCTGTTTTTCCATTAACATACATTTGCCCTATTCTGGAAATTTCATATAAATGGAATCTTACAATTCATAGTCTCTTGTGTCTGAGTTTTTTTTTTTTACTTAACAGAAAGTTTTCACGTATTTAATTCAAGTATTTCATTGCTTTTTATTGCCATATTGTTTCTTGGATGGATATACATTACACATAGTTAGTGAGGTTATTTCATTAACATTTACTAAAAAAATTAATAAAAATACAGTGGTAGCTAGTGGGAATGGGGAAGGAGTTCTGTCCTTTTGTTGTTTGCTTTCTGTCTGTGTTACAGAGTCTCTTCTTATCCTTGTATAATACATTCCATGACTCCCAGTGGATACCTGAAACTGTAGATAGTAGCGAACCCTATACGTACCTGCCTTCTTCCTATGTATGCTTGCCCAAATTTAATGCCTTTTTCATCTGAACTAAGTGCTTGTCATGTATTGTGGTTATAACTTTTTCAGTTTGAGGTGCAACACAGCAAAACTATCATGAATTTCTTTTTCTCCCTTAATCTCACGGATAGAAAATTAGTTCTTATCATGGGTCTTAGCAACCTTACGATACGATTATTTTTTAAGTTGACAACTTTCATTTTTTCATTTAAAGGAAACACTCTTTGACTTCTCATTGATAGATCAGAATTGCTAGCATTACTGCTTTTGTGCTTTGGGATCATTAATAGACAGACAGCATACAGAGTGAGACTACATCATATTAGATAAAAGATCATTTTCATCCTGGTTGAGATGGAGTAGGATAGAGGACGATTTCCTCGTACTAGTGTGAGTGCTGTACAATTTAAAATTTACATATTTTATTTCTGAACTTCTCTAATACTTTTAGACTGTTGTTGAGTATGGGTAATTGAGACTTTGGGAAGCAAAATTATGGATAAAGGAGGGAACAGCTGTTATATTTTTTATGTTTTTCAGTTCCCCCAATCTGCCCCCACCTTTTGTGTTTAATTTCCTTTTTATTTTTATTTATTTTGGTATCAGGGATTGAAACCAGGGATGCTTAACCACTAACTCACATCTCAAGCCCTTTTTATTTTGAGACAGAGTCTTGTTAATTTGCTCAGGGCTTTCTTATGCTGCCGAGGCTAGCTTTGAACTTGTGATCATTCTGCCTCAGCCTCCCAAGGCATTGGGATTATAGGTGTGCACTACCATGCCTGGGTTGATTTACTTTTTAAATATACATTTTACATTCCATCCTCAGTTCCTTTTCCTGTATATTTTTTATTTACTTTCTTAGTGATTACCATGAGGGTTATAATTAACATCTTAAAATTATATCTAGTTTGAATTGATACCAACTTTACTTATAGAAACTTTGTTCCTATATAGCTTCTCTTCCTCTACCTTTATAATAGCGTTGCAGATGACATGTTTACATATTGTGTGTCCATTAACATAGATTCGTAAGTATTATATTGTTTATATTCTTTCTTTTTCTCCTCTTATTTTTTTAATTGGTTCAACATAGGATTACATTTTGGAGGGAATTATTGTTACATGTTCATGCATACATAGATATTGACAAAGTAAGTTAAGCTTGATCCTAGTTCATGATCTCCCCCCTTCACAATAACTTCAAAAAGAATAAAATACTTGGGCATTAACCTAACAAAGGAAATAAAAGACCTTTACAGTAAAAACTATCCAACATTGAAAAAAGAAATTGAATACCTGAGAAGATGGAAAAACATTCTATATCCTTAGTTAGGCAGAATCAATATAATTAAAGTGGCTATTCTGCTGAAAGCCCTGTACAGATAACTCAGTCTGCATCTAGAGACCAGTGACGTTCTTTGTGAGTATTGCTTATATTCTTTATCATAGAGGCTATGAACCCAGGGCGTCCTGCATGTCAGGCAAGTGCTCCACTACTGAGCTACATTCCTAACTCTCTGGTTTGCTTTTTAATGGTTTGCTTTTAATTCTAGGCTAGAGAGGCAGACATCTTAGCAGCATACTGTATTGTTATTTAGGCTTTATTTATTTATTTGTGGCTACCTGTTGTTCCATATTAAAAACTTATTTTTTTTTTAATGGTTACTTTCTTTCAGGAAACCTTTGTGACTGACATATACTTACTTTCTGCCTCGTGTTTTATGGGAATAATAATCTTGTTAATTTTTCTAATCATTTTTATTGGGTAGGTGTTAAATATTCAGATTGTGGATCTTGATTCTTTTTCTTCTTTTTCTTTAAGAGGGAGGGACAGTGAGAGAGAGAGAGAATCAATTATTCTTTAGTTTTTCATGTGGCTTTCGTTACTCTGACACTTTGCTGTGTACGTGGTGCTGGGGCTTGAACTCGCGTCCTCGCGCATGCCAGGCAAGCACTGGAACCCCAATCTTGATTCTTTTATTCTCATTTTTATAGTGTTTTGTATTTTGTTCACACCTGTACCAGAGTGTCTGAGGAAGAATGAAAGTGAAAATCCGTTTTCCTGTTCATAAACAGCTCTTTCAAGGATTTAATGTTTAAACTTTTGGCTAGGAAGTGAAGTGTGAGGCAGGTTGAGGCTTTGGTTTCATTTTAGCATACCTTTTTCTTTCTCTCTCCAAATGCAATGGATAAGTGATTCTAATGTCTTTCTTCTCAGATTAATTAAATTGTGATTTTGTTAAACTCTAATAGATTTCTGCCACTTTTCCCCAAACTGCTTCCTGTAAAATTTTTTATACTCACCATTAAGAAAAAAGAACTTGGGGCTGGAGCGGTGCCTCAGCGGTTACGGTGCTTGCTTGGCATGCGCAAGTACGTGAGTTCAAACCCCAGCACCATGTATACAACAAAGTGTCCGAGGAATGAAAGTCACATGAAAAACTAAATAAAGTTGCTTTTCTCTTTCTCTTTCTCTCTCACTGTTCCCTCTTTCTTTAAAAAAAGAAAAAAAGAAAAAAGAACTTAGATGATGTTCTTGTTCAACAGACAGTTGAGACCTTTGCAGTTTGGGACTCGGTATAATTTAGAAAAACTTCATTTATGTTTTTGATAATTTGAGTTTTAGTTATGATTTTATAATTAGGAAAAAAAGAGTCTCAGTTCTACTTTTATGTCGTTTCTGTTTCATCTAGACAAGACATTGCTGTTGCGCTAAAAATGACCTGTTTCTTTTTTATAGAAAAATCTGATTTAACTGAAAATTTTTATTCTTATCAGGCGGCTGTTTTGCTAAGGCTGAAACTGAAGATCTAGGTCACTGATAGGGCTAGTGAAGCCAAGCTGTTCTCTTTATATAAAAGTCAAGTTATATTTATATTCTTTATTTCTATAGATAACACTTTAATATTTATCCATGCTTAATATTTGCAATTTAAAATGTTTTTGAAGAGAAAATATGAATTTTACCACTCTGAGGGAAGAATTACTTAGATGTATACAATTATGTGTTTGCTTTTAAATATTAGTGGGTCTCTAAGATCTCAGAAAATTATATGTAGTTCTTAGAGTTGCAATAAACTATTAAAGAGGAGTTTACTAAATAAAGTGAACCTTATTGATTCTTCTAATTCAGAAAAATATAACCTTTTTCATATCTTCTCTTAATGTATTATACGTGCATAAAAAATTTTTAAACTGGGGAGGAGCAATAATAATGATAATCTGGATAAATAAAGAGTTTGGAGATAATATTTGTCAATATTGGAATTTTATCTGGAATTAATCTTTGAGTTTTTTTTTCCTGAAAGATTATAGTAATAGCTTATAACAGTGCCTTGCAGGAGTTGTTAGGATAATTAGTTATAATTTAGCATAGATATGTATCAGAGAACATGGCAGAATGAAAGCAATGAAATATTAGCTGAGGGTTTTAATTATTCGTGTCATCTTTGAAGAATGGCCTATCTTATAAAGTGCTTTTTTTTTTTTGGTACCGTGGTAATAAATATATAGCTAGGACCAGTTACATAGTTCTGAGGTCAGTTTGAAAAGAAAAGCTGAAAGTTAGTTTAATAAAGAAAAATTCTGTTGCCTTTGAACATGGTAGGTATTATCTATGTTTGGTGAAGTAATGAAGCCCCATCACCTGGCTTGTATTTGTTTACACTCTAAAGACTAAAGACTATTGATCTGTTATTTGAGAAATAATTTTTCTAAGCTCAGATTGATGCTAAAATGTATCACATTGCCATCCTATGTAAACTTTTAGGAAATGCTAAGTTTAGTCATTTCATAGTTAAATAATATCATTGATTTCCATGCTAAATAATTTTAAATTTAAGAGTTTAATCTTTTTTTTTTTTTTGGTACCAAGTATTGAACCCAGGGGTGCTTTATTGCTGAGCTACATCCCCAGCCTTTTATTTGTTTATTTAGTTTTTATTTTTGAGATAGGGTATTGGTAAGTTGCTTAAGTCCTTACCAAGTTGCTGGGGCTGGTCCTGAACCTGCAACCCTGCTGGCTCACCTTCCAGAGTCTCTGGGATTACAGGTGTGTGCCATCATGCCTGGCTAAGCTTAATCTATTGTTGTAAATTTTTGATTATCTTTGCAATGTTATATGTTTACTTAGTATATGAATACATCATGGAGATTCCTATCTCCAAAGTTTTTGTGCATTTTTGCTCCATTTGACTGGAATACTTTCTCCCTAATCGTGGCCCGGCTATGAGCACTCAAGTCTATCAGGACTCAACAGAAGGGGAATTCCTCAACATTGAGGAATGTTCGCTTCCTCTTATCTGAAATGTTGCTGTGTCCTTATTATATTTGTAGTTATTTCCTTCCTGGGAGCATAGTATTTATGTTGTTTATTTTTAGAATCACTTTCCCATTAGAGTAACAGCTGCTGATAGGAACTTTGTTTTATTTACTGCTGATTCTCCCACTGTATATGATGTTGCACAGGGCCTGGCACATTGTAAATATGAGTAAGTACTTTTAAATGAATGAATGAATGAATAGATTGATTAAATTAGAAAGGTTTTGTTGCAGACATGGGAAGAAGGAGAATCTGTGAACCAATTTTTTATAATAATGTTATATGAGACTTAAGGTTATTTATGTTCATAAAGGAATGAAGATTTACGCCAGGTGTGGTGGGGCATGCCTGTAATCCCAGTGGCTCAGGAGGCTGAGGCAGGAGAATCGCAAGTTCAAAGCCAGCCTTAGCAATTTAGCAAGGCCCTAAGCAACTAAGTGAGACCTTTTCTCAAAATAATTAAAAAAAAAGAAAAAAGAAAAAAGAGGCTGGGGATGTGGCTCAGTGGTAGAGTGCCTCTGGGTTCAATCCTTAGTTTAAAAAAAAAAGATTTAGAGAGGCATGATTAGACTGAGGATATAGTTTAATGGCATACTGTGGGTTCAATCGACAGAACTGTGGGTGTTTTGTCTTTTTTAAAAGAAACTTTTGAGACGTAAGATGCGTTAATGAGAGTAAGAACTTAGCTTAGAAAAACAGTGAGAATGACCATTAATTTTAGCTGCTTAAGGTTCATTTCTTTAATTTTCTTTCTAGGATTTAGCCCAGTGTCTAGACCCAGAGTTATTAAAATCATGAACTAGCTTTTAGATCCTCAAAGGTGTCCTTAAGACCCTTGAATAAGAGCTTCTGGAAGAAAGTTGATTCTCAAATGTGTGGGTGCATTAGATTAGGTAGTTTGTAAACAATCTGTTAGTTTTATTTTTCCACTGCACTTGTTGGGAACCCTGTTGTGTACCTCTTGAGGTGAATCTTTCTAGTATTGAAGGTTTTGAGAAGCACTGCATTAGGGGACACTATTTAAGTCTTAACTCATTATTTCCAAAACTGCCTTGCTTTTAGTACCCTTCCTTGTGTATGTATGTATGTGTCTATCTACCAGTTTATCATTTATTATATTACACAAAGTGCCTATTATAACATGCTTGGGAAATATTCTTTTATGGGCCATACTTTTAGAAACAGAGCCAGGCTACATCTCCAGTATTTTCCACCCATGAAATCATTATTTATTTTTTGTTCTTAGGTGAATATTTTATCAAGAGTGTAACCCTTAGAATTAAATCCTATTGCAGAGGGGGAAGATGACTCTGATATTTATGATCTTCATGGAAAACATTTATGTATATTTTTGATTCTTGCAAACTTTTATGTGGAATAAGTATAGGAATGTATAGCAAGGACAATTTTGTGATAATTAAGCACAAAATGGTGAAATGATTTTCTTTCTCAGTGCCTTCTATTCATGTATCTGTTTTTGTCACGATTGGTTTTAATCTGCCAAATGTACTTCCAGAACTTGAGGTGCATGTTGAAACTAGGAAGTGGTGTTTTCTCATGAAAGTTGGGTTTTGTCTACATAGAGTCTCAGCTATTATCTCCATTTCTCTAGTGGTGTTTTCGGTTTTAGGCTAACTTAGTCTTATAGTAGAGCATTCTACTTTCTGTGTCTCAGGTTTTGTTGACCTCATGTAAAAAATGATTGTATTGATTTTGGTCTTGTGTCATTGACTAATGGCTAAAGATGAAGCTATTCCATGGACCTGGGATATTTAAGAAAGAAGTAATTGACTCTCGAGTGTTAAATGAGAACAAACTTGAATTTATGGGATGCTTTGTTTCCTAAGGCTGTGGATCTCTCCATCGATGAATCTAGCTTGACAGGAGAGACAACACCTTGTTCTAAGGTGACAGCTCCTCAGCCAGCTTCAACTAATGGAGATCTTGCATCAAGAAGTAACATTGCCTTCATGGGAACACTGGTCAGATGTGGCAAAGCAAAGGTAATTTTCTATTTTGGAAAAACCCAAACCAAACAGTTCCTTTGTTTTTAACCATTCTTTTCTTTTCTTTTCTTTTCTTTTCTTTCTTTCTTTCTCATTTTATGTATATTTGTTTATCAAAATATATGACTAAAAAAAGAAAGAGACAGAATTGAAATGAACCCTTGGCAGCTATAGCTATTTGTGAGATTGGAGAGAGATTATGTCCCTGAAATACAAATATATAAAATATATCCATAGTTCTGCCATTTGCTGGATAATAGTCCTTATCTGTTCCTTTTTGTTTTGTTTCTGTGGTACTGAGGATTGAACCCCAAGAGCTGTATAAGCCCTTTTTAGTTTTTGAGACAATATCTCACTCAGTTGCCCAGACTGGCCTTGAACTTGTCGTCCTCCTGCCTCATCCTCCCAAGTCACTGGATAATAGGCACATGCCATAATGTGTGGCATATCTTTCTTTTTAAAGATAAACAGTGATTCATGATTAAGTTCATTTTACTAGTTAAATAAAAATTTAACTTTGTTAACATGGCTGTAATGTTCTGGCTACATAGTGTTTCACTGACTGATTTCAACAGTTTTGTTTTCTGGATTCTAGTATTGCATCAGTATAAAAGGTGCCATTATATAGCACAGGAAGGTAAACAATAAACTACGTTAAATTTCTCTGTTGAGTGTAAGACTGATTTGAATTTTATAAATACTAAAACGTAAAAAGGGGGGTCAGAACTAAGTTCAGTAATAAGAACATGAAGTGTTTATTTCCAGGGTTTGCATTATAAGAGGTAAATACTAATGATGGTGACATAAAATAGTAAATTTGCTAAGCTAGGGAAGATCCTTTGATGTGTTTGTCAAATCTGTAGATAGATGAAAGGGAATGAAAGCTATTTTTTTTTTGTTGTTGTTGAGAGAACTGATTCTTATCTGAATATAATTAAAATTTTCTGTTTTTCCTGTTAGGGTATTGTCATTGGAACAGGAGAAAATTCTGAATTTGGAGAAGTTTTTAAAATGATGCAAGCAGAAGAAGTGAGTACTTAATATGTTAATGATGTATTTGTTTCAAATCTGAAAATTTCCATCATAAGTAGAGGAAATGAGAGTGTTGGTGAATTCTTGGGTATACTATTGAAAACAATACTTTATTCAGTATGCCACTCAGTTGTCTCTGTTTAAAAATGTAATTGGAAAGCTTATAATAAGGACCTCAATTTACATTGTCAGTATTTTGAAAGGTCTTTATTCATTGTTTATAGTAGAATGCGGTTTACAGTCATATTTTTTAATGGATCTTGCTCTTTGTAGACATTTGCTTTACTAAATCAATTATCAATTTTAAAGACTGTCTTTTTTTGTGTGGGGGGTTGCTGGGAATTAAACCCAGGGCATGACATGTGCTATACCCTAAGATTACTAATTAGTATGTTAGTGTGTACCTCAGATCATGTCTTTTACCAGAATTTCTAACTTTGTAATTCCAGGTTAGGAGTTGGGAAGGATTGCCGATTAAATTAGTCTAGAAAGTATTTTTGATGAAAGAGTATTAAAGATGAGTTTCTCTTTTTGATATACATAAAAAAAGGAAGGTACAAAGAAAAGAAAAGGTATAGTCTGTAAATGTCTTATTTTTTGAAAATCATCTATTTTTTAAGTAACCTGCCAAGACTCCAGTTTGTGATGCATGGTGGAAATTGATTCCAAGAAAGCAGATAAGGGAGCCCACAGGATAACATGATTTAGGCTCTTAGCATGCTTGTGGATATAGGAAGGGAAAAACTTAGAAAGATGAGGAAACCAGCTGATGGTAATGAAATCCTGGAGAAACTGGTAGGAGAGATCAGGTTTTTCCTCCGTGGGAAGCATAAAGAGACTGGATCTTTTCAAATACACAGGATTTTAAAAATTGAGAGCTTTTTCATTTCTTACTGTATGACCTTGGGTATCATTTAAAATCTAAGCTTCAGTTTCCTCAATGAAGGTGGTAATATTTACATTATTGAGGTAGTTGGGTGGTTAACTTTTAGGAGTGGATATGTCAGTCTCTTAGCAGAATTCCTGGCATCTGGTGAAACATATTAAATTTAGCTAATTGTAGTGACAACTCTCTAATTTGTCAAGGCACCAAAAACCCCCCTGCAGAAGAGCATGGACCTTTTAGGAAAACAACTTTCCTTTTACTCCTTCGGTATAATAGGTAAGAGAAGAGTGAGTATGTATATATTATATTTTTACTTGGGTTTGCTTTTTTGAGTGTGAAGAGTGGAGTTGTTCTAGTCATAAATGTTTTTCTTGAAGTTTAATACTTTATTTAAAAAAATTATGAAACCAACCCTGAACCAATGTCTTTTTCTACAGAAAACAAATAGGAAGAAAAAATCCACTCCAAAATAACAGGATTGCATAATGCCTATAATCAGCATTTCTGTAAACTTTTGAGTGTTCATCTAGTTTTTTTTGTGTGTGTGTGGGAGGGGGGTGGGTACCAGGGATTGAACCCAGGGGTACTTAACCATTGAGCCACATCCTCACCCTTTTATATTTTTTAGTTTGAAATAGTTGCTTAGGACCTCGCTAAGTTGCTGAGACTGGTTTTGAACTTGCCATGCTCTTGCCTCAGCTTCCTGAGCTGCTGGGATTATA
This sequence comes from Aplodontia rufa, assembly GCA_004027875.1. Taxonomy (NCBI): domain Eukaryota; kingdom Metazoa; phylum Chordata; class Mammalia; order Rodentia; family Aplodontiidae; genus Aplodontia; species Aplodontia rufa. Next base: position 94,445 of record PVKS010000424.1, read on the forward strand.
GGCATGCACCTCTGTGCCCTGGCCATCCTTCTAGTCTTAAGGAAAATGTAGTAGTAGTATTTTATAGACTGGGCTTTTTTGTTTAACATATTCTATCATAAACATCTTGTCACTAAATAGATGGTTCACCTAAAATAAACTTTAAAGGTTGTATAGATATCATTTTAAACATTTAGGTTTTTAAATTTAATGCACACAAATAATTCTTAAATGCAGGTATTTCATTGTAAACAACTTCCTTTCTTTCTCTCTTAAAAAAAAAAAAAGAGAGGATCAGCTTTATTTTTTCATCTGCCCTTTATTTCTCTGATGCTTAGTTATGTTTGTGGTGCTGGAATTTGAACCTGGGTCCTTGCATCTGCCAGGCAAGCACTGTACCACTGAGCCACTGCTCCACCCCACAACTTCATTTCCTAGGATAAATTTTTAGAAGTAAAATGATTGATTCAAGTTATCCATGTAATTTTTAAACTTTTGCTCAACTTTGACCTTTTTGTCATTAACTTCACAAGAGAAAAAAGACTTCTCACTATTTTGTATTTCATTATGATAGAAACTATATACTTTGTCATATGTGTGTTGAGCCTTTTTATTTCAGTTTTGACTTGCCAGTCATTACTTTTGTTTTAGTTTGAGTGTTAGGTTGGTAGCAGCTTTTTATATAAATAGGATATTAATTCTTTTGTTGCTTAAGTTTCAGTATTTTTCCCCCTAATTTTAAAATTTGCCTTGGTATGATAGAGAGCATACGTGGTAGAGGAGGTTATAATTGAAACATTCTCTTTTCCTCATTTCTTTTAGCACCTTTTATTGATGATTTCTGCAGTTATGATTTCTGCCATTGTTCTAGTGATAAGACTTTTTGCCAGCTCCATGTTTATAAGAGTACTTTTAGAAACATTGTTTTACTATAATTTTCCCCTTGTTTATTTAATGGGTTGGCTAGAGATTGAACCCAGGGCCTTGTACATGCTAGGCAAATGCTCTACACCCCCCTATAACCTCTATACAATTTTAATTTATTTTTCTTTTCTTTTTTTTTTTTTTAAAGAGAGGGAGAGAGTGAAAGACAGTTTTATTTAGTTTTTCATTTGGCCTTGGTTTCCCCGACAGTTGTGAATGTGGTGCTGAGGTTTGAAAACTTGTGTCCTCATTCATGCCTTGCAAACGCTGCAACCACTGAGCCAGTGCTTTTGCCTCACAGTTTAAATTTTTGATGCTTAATTTTACTATTTTATTTAAACTTCATTTTAAAATTTTACAGCTTAAGGTAGATTTATAACTTTTTTACTCATTAATTATTAATTATATCTTTATCATACATTAAATACATGCATTAATTTTAGTCATATCTCCTTTCCTTAGTTCTACCACTATTTTAGTTAGTGTTTTAAAGTCGGTAATGCAATTTTAAAGCAATATTTATGTTATGTAATTTTACTTATATAATTCTTTAAATATTAATGCCATCTACAATACTTAAACCTTAATCATCTGGTTTTATGTGAGTAGAAAAGATTGGACCTAATTTCTCTTGTCAGTTTAACCTGTGGAATAGAATGAAGGTCAAGATATAGATTAGAGTCAGCAAACTAGCAAACTAGAAGGTGAATGTTTTAGGCTTGTGGTGCACACAGTCTTTGTTAGAAGTATTTAACTTTGCCATCAGCATGAAAAGAACCAGAGACAGTAGAAAATAAAGGGACATATTTTGTAAGTAGTTCAAACTATTTACAAAAATGTGTAGGAATCCCACAGATTATAGCTTTCTGACTCCTAGTATAATTCACTGGATATAATTTTTTTTTTCAGAATAGTATTTAGGGTAGGGTCATTGTCTGGGTTATTTTGTATTTATAAAAGGATGGAAAAAACTCATTTTCAATTTCAACGTTGATCTAGAATATAATCTATAGGTTATTTTATCAAATTTTCCTCATAAACCTGGGTGTGTACTCTTTGCCACCCCCCATTCTTGGTAAAGATAAAAGATTAAAACAGAGAGTATGACTTATGTTAATTGTCTTGTACGTTTTTTAAATACCTTGAAGGTAGTAATTTTTAGATGTTAGTACAGTCTGAGCCAGGTCCTAAATCATCTTTCATATGCAATACAGATTTTAATGTTTATATAGACTTTAATGTGTGATGCCTGGATACTGAGTTCTGAAAAGAAGAGTAAAATCATAGCATTTGTTTTGCAAAGTTGATAGTACATGGAAGATTTATATGTTTTATAGGTCTGCCTTTGCATTTTTTTGTGGTATGAAAATTCTGGTAATGTTTTGTTGAACCATCAGTTATTGCTTGATGCATGGGTGGGAGCAGTGGCAAGCAGAGGTAAAAAGTGGCCAGCGTTAGCTTTAAGTAATGTTAACTTTAATTTCCCATGCTTAATGGATTTTGTAAAACCTGGTAATTGTGTTCTGATGTACTTTCCATTTCATATGAAGGGGGCTTTTGAATGCCCTCAGCTTGTTATTCTATCCCTTCTAGATGATTCTACAGAAAAGGGAAAAATAGCTATTTAATTTTGTTCCAGGTATCATCATGTTGGTTGGCTGGTTACTAGGGAAAGATATCCTGGAAATGTTTACTATTAGTGTAAGGTAAGTTCTAATACTTTGCTTTATAAATGAAGTTTCTTTTTGCTGCTCTAACTTCTCTGGCAGAGATAGCTTACATTTCATTGTGGAAGTCAGTACTGTATGGATCCCAGAAGAGTTTAATATTTTTACTTAAATAGTTCAAGAGCCATATGTTGAAATGATCTCTAGGAAAGTAAAATCCCACATATATGGCCGTGGAGAAAACCTATACTAGATGTCTGGAATTATTAACCCACTATTGCATTTTCATGTATGAATAGATGAAGATTGCCATATGGAAAATTAGCAGCATGAGAGAGAAAGAACACAATGTAGAAATTGAATAATCAGTCTCTGAGGAAAAAGAATTCAAGAAATAGAAGGTGAATTTTTTAAAAAAAAGTATCTATTTTCAGAGATTTCTTGCATCCATGACAGAGTGGCACAGTATTATAGAATAGGATTGGAGAAATTAAGATTATGATTGCCAAAATTAAAAATTCCTTGCAGGACTATAGTATAAAGTTGAAGAGATCTCTCTCAAAAAAAAAAAAACCAACAGAATAAAAGGTCTAAGAGAAACATAAATGTGTCAAGTGTGACAAGGAAGAATAATTTCAGGAAATATTATTTCAATAGGAGTTTCAAAAAGAGAAGGGGAAACTATGTAAAAATGAATACAGAAATATTTTCTCAAGCTAAAGCAGAAAGTGAGTCTTCATACATTGAAAGGATTTGCAAGCACAGTGGAAAAAAAAGGAAAAGAAACCTATGTACATCGTTGTGAAACTAAGGAAAACAGGTCAGGTCATCTACAAAGGATCTATAATTAGGCTGTGATCAGACTTCTTTTTAACAACTGAAATTCCCACTATTCAGGGCTTTCTAGGTTATACTTAAACATTTTAACTGGCAGCACTTTCATAGACCACATCTGGTATCTGTGACCTGAACACAGCAGAGCAAGTTCGGAGTCCCCCACCCCTTTTCTCAGAGTCCTTACAAGAGTATATGCAGCAGTTCACTCAAACACAAGGCAATGCACTCAACCTTACGAGTGAGTGCATGCCGAGGCTACCCTGGGTTAAAGTTAGCCTCATAGTTGTTACACGGAAGGCAATTATTGTCTCAACGAACTTTCCAGCTTGCCCACACACTTGTAATTACAAGAGTTACTGTGCTCAGTAAATGGAAAGCTAGAGCTTCCTGTAATATAATTATGATTTTCCTAGTCCAGAGATGGTTTGTCAGTCAGAGGATTCCTTTATTGTTAAGTGGTGTTGCCTAGCATCATACTAGACATACTAATTTGTCAGGTCACTAGGGGAATAGACTTAGAGAGTTAGTGAAGAAAAGGATAAGTATTCTATTAACTCTTCCATCTACAGAAACATCAGATTACATTAGAAGACAACAGAGCAGTGATGTGAAGGTTTGGGGGAAGATGGTTATAAATCTGTAGATTATGTCTAGTCAAAGAAGCAATTCAGTTAATACAAATAGGGAAGCAACTATGTAGAGTATTTATTTCTAACTTAGATGAATTCCAGAAAAATAAGGGTTGAAGGAAAAGGTAATTATGTGTGGATATGAGAAAGGGTAGAGGGGCTGGAGTGTTGACTTAATGCTTGGAATGCTTACCTTGCAAGTGCAAGAGTACAGGTTCAAACCCCAGCACCACATATACAATTGTGTGTCAGAGAAACAAAGGCTAGATGAAAAATAAAATAAATAAAATTGATTCTCTCTCTTTCTTAAAATTAAAAAAAAATAGACCTTACCTGGGCATCTTGAAAGTAGAAGGAAAAGAAAACCTGAATGATACCTCTGTAGTGAACCTAAGAATTTAAAGTTCAAATATCAGAACAAAATCTATGTATTTCAGAAGGAAAAATGGAACGGATTACAAGTACTGGATAGGATGAACAAGAAGTAAAGACATTTGTGACAGTGAAAGGATTATATTTTTTTCCCTCAAAGGACTAGAAATGCAATGCGAAACACTTGGTTTTAGTCTGTATAGAGACATGGATTAAAGATAAAACGAATTAAAAATGGGGCATGAATTTGAGATACAAACCATTAGCACATGACTGGACCCAATTTTAAGTTTTGAGGTTTTTTTTGAGTAGTTCTGTTTGTTATGATTGACCTATTGTGACTTTTATTCTTTTTTCAAGATCTTCCAAAGTACAAAATATTTAACAATTTTTAATAGAATAAAACTCATTCTGTTTTGCAGTTACCATAGTGAGTCCATTGATCTTTCATAAATCTAATATACATTATGAGATTTTTAGTGATCTCATTGTTCCTATTTGTAAAAACATTTTGCTATTTCCTTATCCTAAGAATTATTTTAATGATTATTTCCAAATTCGTTAAAAATGACTAAAACATTTGGAAAGCAGAAGATGATGGAGTTGCCTGGAAGATTGATATAATAATAAAATTAAATCATCATTATCTTATTATCTTTTAGCTTTTTATTTTGTTGCTCAGAATATCATTTAAGAAGGTACGAAAGAAATCTGGAGACCATTGCAAACTTATGGATTGATGAGTGAACAGTGTATTTCTTTCTTTTCCTTTTTTTTTTTTTTTTTTTTTTGAAGAGTAAAAGGAGTAGAATTTATTTAAGGAAGGAGAGCAGAGATTCTGCTGCAAGGCAGAGGGGTACCTGGGAAGCAGGACACCATCTAATGTAGGTTAGGCCAGGAACTATATAGGTTTGGGTATGAGCCTTGATTAAGATGCATGTAAAGCAGGCATTGAGAAAAGTACCAACATGATTGGTTAAAGTTTATGTAAAACAGGTGGCAAGTTCTTTCTAGTTCCCACCTGCATCTACCCATACTTCTTAGTTTTCCAGCCTCTGGGACAAAGGAATTGCTCTCACAATTGAGCCTCATGGTCTTTTAGCATATGAAGGCCCTGAGCGTACCTGTCCTCACCCTCTACTGGCTAGCTTCTAGGTGTGGTTGAATGAGGCCCAAGGTCCTTATTACCTATCCTAAACTGTTTCATACCCTACTCTGAAAAAACATCCCTAATTGCCATTAGGGAAAGGGGCAGTGACCTTTCTGACTACTTCCAGGTGGAAAAGGGACCCTTCCGCAGAGGCCTATCTAAAAGGGCCCCAGTAGAAGCAGGGCTTGGTTGTGGATTCCATGTATAATGGCATCTTGTTGGTCAGGTCAGCTCAGACATCCATGGTGGCACGTGGCAGGTGACTGGATAAGGCATTCATCAGGCAGGGAACATGTTGAATGCAGGGAAGATGTTAAGACGATAAACAAGGCAGCAAAGCATTTGTTTTATAAACAATTAACACAAAAGCAATCAGCATTAGCCATTCCCTGAAAAGTATGAAGATGGTAACTTTAAATCTTGAGTGGGGGCCATCTATGAGTTTGGAAACATTAGCAAAGTTGTTGGAAACCTAGGTGTCCCTGAGCTGTAGTCCCATGTAATTCTGTGAAACCATTTACTTCTGACAGGTAGAGATATTTCTTCTGGCTGTGTAACCTTCCAGTTTTGTTTACTTGACAACTAATAAGCATATATCTAAAGTAATTCTTAAAAAGAGCCATTGTTTCTCCTAAATGTTCATGTAGTCCTGAGCTTTGGTTATACTCTCCTGCCAGGTATTTAAGACCAACTTGATCAAAACTGATCTTGTTCCTATCTGTTGCTACAAGTCAACTGAGATTTGCCAGGGTCATTCTTGAGGAACTTATGAAAAGCCTCTTGGCTCTTCTGCCAGTTGTGCCATCTGCCAGGATAGATCAGGGTCTTGATGACCACATTTGGCTTCACTTGGAAGCATCTGGAACATTGCGTTTGAATGATCATCCTCTTTGCAGAATGTCCACTGGTTGGCTTTCTGTTGTCTAGGGTCACTTGATAACCCCTGATTGGGAGGTCATGTTACCCAGAGTAGCCAATCCTTGAACATTCTCTTTCAGTTGTTTTACAGCAAGGACTTTCTCATGCAGTGTGTTTCTCTTGAGAATTTAGACCATCCTTCTTTGCTAAAAGATTGTATAATGGTATTCTTTCATCTTTCATGATCTTTATTTACAAACATTTATGTCATGCTATTTATATTTAAGTGGAGAAATGCAGATGACATATGAATATAAAGTTGATTAAAAGGACACAGATTATACAGAAATAGAAAAATTCACTTAGGTGCTTTTAAATCTTAATTTGGAAATGTTTTATACTTACGAAGCATAGTGACTATCCTCTGTTCCACAAAGTTAAGAGCCATCAATGTTTTCAGAAGTGTTGCTTTTGACAGGATAAACTCAAAAAGAACCAGGATTGCTAAATTAGAGCCTATTGGAAATGTATTTTTGAAATCTGAAATAAGTATAAGATCAATATGTTCCAGGTTCTTTAGTGACAGTACATGAGCAGTTTGTTGCAACCAGAGGATGTTGCCCATTTCAGATATATATATATATACCTTCAAATCCAGGAATAGATTTGGGTTAAAAAGAAAATGAAAATTTCTAATGAAGGTTTTCACTATCTTTTTTTCTCCTATTTATAAAATGATAAATATAAAAAGTTTATTGGATGTAGATTATAACTCATGATGTCTGTTTTTCCTGACTCATGAAGGTATTAGGAAGTATAAAGAGAAATGGATTCATTTGGACTAGAAAATTCTTAAAATAGTCCAAAGGAGATAAGGAAATGTTAATGATAACACATGTTGTAACTTTGCAGTGTACACCATGTAGTTAATAGCTGTGTAAATGTTCTGATTTACTTTCAATCTTTAGAATCTATCTGAACAAAGCACGAAAAGGTTAATTATGGCTGTAGAATATTAAATTAGATCATTCTAAAAAAAAGGTGATAGAAATAAGGAAGTAGAAGCACCAAAGGAAATAGTGCTGCAGTGAAAGAGAGGAGTACTTTTGTATTGGGAGTGGCACAAAGACACCTATGTAAATTGTTTCGTTAAGTTACAAAAAGAAGTAGTAAATTTTAAAAATTTTGGATAAAGTACATATGCCTTAAAATATCATTTTAACGTGTACAGTTCACTGGAGTTAGGTATAAGTTCTAGACCCTTTTTAACACTTCCAAAGAAAACCCTGTGCATATTAAGCAGTCACTCCTGTTCTCTTGTCCCTAAAAATCACTAGTCTGATATTTGTCTTGGGATTTGCTTAGTTATAAATATTTCATATGAATGGAATTATAGAGTGTGTCCTTTGTATCCCTTTGTGTAATGCTGCTTTTGTTTACCATGTTTTTAAGGATCACCCATGTTTTAGCTTGTATTAGTATTTTATTTCTTTTATGGCTGAATGATATTTCAGTGTATCACACTTTTATATTCATTAGTTGATGAATATTTGGCCCATTTCCATCTTTTGGCCTTTGTGAATAGTGCTCCTACAAACAAATAAGCACATGCGCGCCTCCCCGCTCCATTGTTGGGTGGGGATTGAATCCAGGGCTTGGCATGAGCTAGGCAAGAGCTCTACCTCTGAGCTATGTTCCTGGCCTTACAAGTTTTTGTTTAACATCTCTTACCCATATTTTCAGATGAGGATACTAAACAAACAGGGGGGTTAATGAGTTGCCAGTAGCCCAAGGTCTCATAAGTAAAAGTTGGTGTATCCAGAAATACAAAACAAGGCAATTTGATGTTGGAGCCTGTATTTTCTAGCCATTGTATTAACCTAGCAGCTAGTAGGTGTCCACTATATCAACTTTCCTTTTTCATTTTTTTTTTTAAGAAGTCTACGTTGGGGATTTGACAGTATTAATTTTCTGATCTATTTTAAGTAAAAACCAATTCAGATTATTATTGCACTTATTTAGTTTGCATCTTAACACTACGTATCTGTTGATTATAGTTTGGCTGTAGCAGCAATTCCTGAAGGTCTTCCCATTGTGGTCACAGTGACATTAGCCCTTGGTGTTATGAGAATGGTGAAGAAACGAGCCATTGTGAAAAAACTGCCTATTGTTGAAACTTTGGGTGAGTCTGTTGTTATAAAAGGCATTCTTATGTGATGACATGTTAGTTCATATCAGTAATGAATCATGTTTGGGTTTTACAGTTTTTGTCTTAGAGGTTTGTACAATGGTGTTTGACTTGTAGTGTTAGATATGGTTTTAGAAATCTTTGTGGAATGTTCCCATGTTTAAATCATGTTAAATCAATATAGCTAATAAAACCTTTGAGTATGGACATCTCAAGGAAAATAATTATAGATTCCAAAACATCATACTTGAGTTGAATTTGCTTATAAGAACATTAGGTATACAATAATAATAATAGTTGTATATTGCTCTAAGATATTCATGTATGCTGTGGAACTTCTAAAAAAATATTTAGGTTGCCCAAATATATTAAATTTAATTTCTAGTTTGCCCTTTGATGTGGAAAAAGTAAAATACTTTGAAAAATTTTGACGGAAGAAATTTAGGAACCTTCCCAAACTTTCTAGAAAGTGTATTACACAAAATTATAACATAAAATTGATATGGAGTAGCTTTGTAGAAACTAAGGAAAAGTAAACACATCTAACTTTTTAATTTCAGAAAATTTACCATATGGTGAAGTAAACATCATGTGAGAAATTGGTTTAAAATTACCAGTGATTGATCTATATGAAATTCAGAGACTAGAACTGGTTCCAGAATCTTTGATTTATTTTATAACTCAGCCTGTTTTTTCCATGATTCTTTTGGTGACACATAATGATTTGTTCTCTAGGCTGCTGTAATGTGATATGTTCAGATAAAACTGGAACACTGACGAAGAATGAAATGACTGTTACTCACATATTTACTTCAGAAGGTCTGCATGCCGAGGTATTCTATAGTTGTTTCCCCACCCCCCCTTTTTTTAAAATAACAGCACGCCTTTGTTAAGAAACTTGATATTTAACATTCCTGACAGTTCTAATGTTTTAACTTCAGAAGTTCTGTTACTTAGCAGCAGACTTATTTCCTTCCCCAGTGATTCTGCTAGGTCTTTCTCTCTTTACTTGTATACTTGCTCCGTTCAGAAACTTTAATTCCTCCTTGATACCACTCTTTCAATCATCATCTACCACTTAGTCCTGCCATTTTTCACCTTCTCAATAACTTTCTAGTCTTTTATTTCATAGTCAGCTTTCCTAGTAGATCATGTTTCAGCTGGCCTTCTGAGAAAGTCTCTCTTCTAGTCTTTCTGTATCCATTCTTGATGCCCTCACTCTGCAGTTCAAGGGATTGTTTTAGAGCTGAATTTTGAAAATGCTGCTCCTTACATTAAGGTGCTTCAGTGGTTTTTCACTGTGACAGGGTCCTTCTCTTAAGGCCCTCTGTGTTCTCTCCCTTTTTTCCTTCTAAAGCTATATATGCTGTCCCCTTTGGTTACTATACACCAAATATATGGCTTTAAAATTCTTTCAATGTGACAAAATTCCTTCTAGGACTTTAGCAGCTGTCCTTACTGCTTCAGATAGTGTGATGCCTCTTCATTCTTTGTACCTAAATTCCAGCCTCACTTGTTCAGAAAAGTTTTGTGGACCACCAAGAACTGATCCTATGCTATTTGTTTTCTTAGCATTCCATACCTCATAGCCTTATCTCAGTGAAATTTTCTCTTTCCTGTTATGCTGTGCGTTAGAACAGGAAATATGTTGACTAGCATAGAAGCTGTATCATAGTAATAGCTACTTGAATGAATGAATGAATAAGTAACATTATTTCTAAAACTTGGCATTGATAATCTTCAAACACACATGTCTGTGTGGTGGTTCTTCTTGAAGCTGGTTGAAGACACGTTTTTTTTACTTTCACTTTTTGCACGATTTTTTTCCCTTTTTCTTTTTAAATTTTTATTAAGGAGTTGAGTTATAGTACAATCATAAATGTACGTAAAATAACAGTATGATATGCACTTGTTCTTAAACCAGAATTACCCCCACATTGCCCATACCCCAGTCTCTTGATTCTTCTATATTTTGCCCTTACAAGTAGTAAAAATGTTTAGATTGTGAATTTTCCAGAATTAAATGATTGCACAAGTATTAATTTGGTTTCTCAGGGGAGTAAAGAGTGTACTACATTGTTAATTGTCTCCCTAGATCCCTCCCTTTCCTCCTTCCCGCTACCCTTCACCTGTCTCCTCTCCTCCCACCCCCTATACCTGTGGTTCTCTTAGATTATGTGTTTCTATGCCTTTGCTGGGTCTAATACATGAGTTCAACTACCTTTCACCCAAGCCTGGGTTTTGCTCTAGCCTCCACAAATGAGGGAAAACATTCGACCTTTGCGTCTCTGGATTTGGTTAACTTCACTGAGCATGATGTTGTCTGTTGTCTTGGCAAGATTTTTAAGTGCAGTGTTCTTAGCACTAAATAGTGTATTATGGGTATAGTATTTTAAAATGTATTTTCTGAGTGAAGAAAGATTAACAGAAGTTGCACTTGGATTTATTTAGGTCCATTTTACATAAAATGAGACAGTTGATATTCAGTGTGTTAGTTTTGATTATGGATAGTAAAAGCTGTGTTGGTGAATGTTCTTATTTTAGAAGGGTTGTTGGGATTATATGGTAAAGATATGGAAGGTAATTATTAGTTTCTTTTTTAAGTTCATGCTTATATATTTCAATCATTAACCACTGGTTAATTATTTTCTCTTTAAAAACTGTTTTTTATTATAAAGTTTGCTTGTTTGGCTTGATTGATTTTAGTCATATAGAATTATGTATCTAGCTTGTTTCATCTGTGTTTTTAAAATAATAGGTTTTTAAAGTAATATACTATGTTAAATAAAGTAGTTTGTAAATATCAGGTAAATTTCTTAATGCTCTGAGCCTGCATGGTTTTTTTGTTTTTGTTTTTGTTTTGTTTTTTGAGCCTGCGTATTTACGAAAAGAATTCAGCTTATTATGGTCATAGGTTTGTGTCAGATGTTAGATGTGATAGTAGATTTGAATTCTTTGCAGATTGTAACTTATGTATAGAGATTTTCATGAATTAATTATCCTTTTTATATTATAAGCAGAAAACTATTTTTTTAGGTTAATCATTGTGAAAATTAGAATCTATAGCTCATTAACCATTACATGTTCTTCAGACAAAATTTTATTGCTTTTCTAGACGTATACTTTTAACAACATTATGAGCACGACTCGGGATAGTTTTTGGTTCTCATAAGTGTTGTTGCTGTCTGCTGTTTATAATATTGATTTCACTTTATGTTTCTAGGTTACTGGAGTTGGCTATAATCAGTTTGGGGAAGTGATCGTTGATGGTGATGTTGTTCATGGATTTTATAACCCAGCTGTTAGCAGAATTGTTGAGGTAAAGACTTCATTCTCTAATAAGATAACTTTCTTCATAATGTCTTAGGACAGTGAGGAACTCATAGTCTGTATTTCTCTCAGGCGGGCTGTGTGTGCAATGATGCTGTAATTAGGAACAATACCCTAATGGGGAAGCCAACAGAAGGAGCCTTAATTGCTCTTGCAATGAAGGTATGTACCTGATTTCTTTGACACATAAGGCATTACCCTCACTATTTAATGTGATACCACTGATTTCAGTATTACTGATTTTCAGATAGTGAGTGAAGAAGAAATGACAATAGTTCATTGTTTTTGCTGCCTTTTTGGAACCAGTGTTATTCCTGAAAATACAGATTATGAAGCTATTTCAGTATAGCCTTATTCCTTACATGCAAGGTAGAAACTAATGACCACATATGAATTTGTTTTTATGAAGAAATGTTCCCATTTTCCATAATATTGTGATCTATGTGTGAAGAACTTTATAAATATGTCTAATTGCTAATAAATAAGAGCTTTCGAATGAGTAAAAGGCAGTATTCTGTAGCATTTCCATGTAAAGTTATTATGTAGTCATGAGAATCAACTTTTCTTTCCCCAGTATTCTCTTTTACTTTATCAATTTCTCAAAATGTGTATCTAATTAAAGTTTGAGTTGTGGAGACGGAGTGATGTTCTCTTTGACTTTTTGTCTCTCCTAATACTTTATATCCTAAATCTTATAGTTGTATCAGTGAGAAGCCTAAAACTCCATTCTGCTATTTTTATAACAAAAATAACTGATCGTAGTTGTATGGATAGTTTGAGAAAAATTTTGAGTTATGTGAAGTGGGATGCTTCTAAATGAGATTACTGGAAATGAGAGCCTATAGAGAATTGTGGGTTATTTTAACCTTTGATTTGATAAGTTGATAGTTTTAGAATATATCTGTTTTCTCTATAGAAAACTACATTTCTTTATTTGGTCTCCTTGTAACTAAGAAGCATAGAATTGCTTTTTAAAAGGTACTAAAAAAATGAATGCCATATCAAGTAATATTTTGTGTTACACTTTATATAATGTTAGCTTCTTGGAGAGAGAAGAACTGAAACTACTTCCTTATGAGCAGAGACATTTTAGGTAGGGAGTTTTACTGATATTGTTGAAATAAAAGGTAGACCAAAACAATTAAATCCAAAACATTAAGCCACATGTAAGAATAATGCCAATTCAGACCTGGGAGCTGTTCTTTAAAGGATAGGAAGGAATTATAAGCTAAAGAAAGAGCTAGAATAAAAGCAGAAAGGAATCAACAAGCATAAAAAGGGTGTTGTGGCTAATCAGTTGGCTACAGTTGTTTGAGACCAAGAAGATTGCTAAATAGGCTGTATTTTGGTTGATTTCTAGGGAACCTTCAAGTGCCAAGAAGAGTCTGAACCTATTTCAGTAGAAAAGAAAAACATAGACAAAAATTTTTTGTAGTTTAAAAATATTTGGAAGAGGTAAAGGGCATTGGGAGAGAGAACAGCTATGTGACATTGGTAATAGGATATGAAATGATGGGGGCGAAGGACTAGGATGGTAGCAACAGATGAGGCAAATTTGAGTCCTTAAGAAGTGTGGGATTAATCCAGAACTTCTGTCACTTATAAAAGTTCTTGCTCAGTATTTGTTATCTTTGGATTTGTATCCTGCTTCCTTCTAGAACTTGAGCTGCTAGATTAAGGTAGTCAGTGTTGCGGGCTTGGTATATATACAGTCCAGGTAACATGCTTTACACTATATCTACACACCTAGTCTTTCATGTTGAAAATGTATGCTGCTGTTCAGGGAAATAACAGTATATATAGAGGGATTACTACTATTCTTTCATTATTACATGAAAAATAATCCTGGTATCTCTGAACATTCAAGCTGTAAGTCATGAAAGTTGTTGTTTGGTAAGGGAACAATAATTATGTGATGGTTAGAATTAACTTTCTTTTTTTTGCCTTATGTAGATGGGTCTTGATGGACTTCAGCAAGACTATATCAGAAAAGCTGAATATCCTTTTAGCTCTGAGCAAAAATGGATGGCTGTTAAGTGTGTACACCGAACACAGCAGGTATCCCTCTTTGTAAAGAATAGTTATGTGCTGTTGAGCTTAGGTGGCTGTTTTTTTTTTTTGTTTGTTTGTTTTTTTTCTAAAGAGAGAGGGACAGTGAGAGAGACAGAGAAAGAGAGAAACAACTTTATTTAGTTTTTCACATGGCCTTACTTGCTCCAACACTTAGTTGTGTATGTGGTGCTGGGGTGTGAACCCGGGTCCTCATGCTTGCCAGGCAAGCGCTGAAACCACTGAGCGACCGCTCCAGCCCCTTAGGTGGCTGTTTTTAATTTACTCTCTTCCTTAAGATTTAAATGAGTGTACATTAAATAAAGACCTGTTGCTTTAAAGTATGTGTAGTCAGTATTGCACTCATCCCTTGTTATTTTCTTGTTCTCTTTGATCCAATTTTCTCTTATGGCTTCTGTGCATAGATATATTTAGTTCTGCTGTGAGCATAACTAAATGAGTTGTAGCCTGGTCTTAGGCTCTTAAAGCTTTTGACATCAAGTTCTGTCAACATGATTTTTGTTCTTATTGACAGTTCATTATAGGTTTCTGCTGACAGTGTATTGTATTCTTTCACTGTAGGAATGTCTTATCTTGAAAACAAAACCTACATTATATTGTGGAAAAGTGGTCCACCAATGTATATAATTCATGTTGTTTGATCCGGTTTACAATTTGATAAAATGATATACACTGGTATTTTGAGCTCGTATTTTATTCCTGGGTACTTTAGAAATTCTTGCATAATAATGAGTTCTGAATTATCTACAGTGTGTAATTATATCACTCATAGTTACTGCTACCAACTTGATGCTTAAATTCACTTGTCCATAAAAGTATATTTTTTGTTTTTCCATTTTCTTTAATAAGAATAAATAATTGCTTATGTTTTCATCTCTGAAATAACTATAACCAGTTACATCTCCAGACAGAAAAGAATAAAGTGATTCCCTATCTGTAGGAATTAGGAAACATTTGTTTTAAAAGAAAGGCCAATTCTTCCAATACTGAATTAGTGTGTAGCATTCTACTAGGAACTCTATGTTCAGGGAACTCTGAGGAGCTCCTGGGAAGGAAACAGTTGGAAACAAAACTATAAAAACAAAGTACCTATTAGTTTGTCTTATAAAGCTTTCAGAAATTCTACTAGACTTGGATAATCTTTAGCTGATACCCTTTGACTATATAGTTGTATGACAAGAGCATGTAGTTCTGTGCTCAGTGGTACACACCTTTAATCTCAGACTTGGGAGACAAAGGCAGGAGGATCATCAAATTTGAGATCAGCCCCAGCAACTTAGCAAGAACCTATCTCAGAAGCTTTTTAAAAAAGGCTAGTAGTGTAGGTCAGTGATAGTGTGCTCCCAGGGTTCAGCCCCCACTACTGCCAAATTTTTTTGTATGTATATGAGGTTTTTTTGAACAGATCTATTTCACTTCTTATAAATCATCACTTAGCACTGCAAGATAATGTGGCTCATGCAATGTTTAGTGACTTTTTAGCAGTCTTGAATCTTAATTGTATGAAAGTTATACAGAGGAAGATTGAATATCAGTCACAGAAATTATGGACAAGGAGTGGCAGGAAATAAGTTTGGAAATACTTGTGTGATTCTTCCCATTTTTCAAGCTGAAGAGTTCCTTTTTTTTTTGAGAGAGAGGGACAGTGAGAGAGAGAGAGAGAAGCAGATTATCAAATTTTATTTTCAGTATTTCATGTGGCTTTTGTTGCTCCAGCACTTTGTTGTGTACGTGGTGCTGGGGTTTGAACCCACGTACTCACTTATGCCAGGTAAGTGCCGTAATTGCTGAGCCACCACTTCAGCCCCTGAAGAGTTCTTTTTTCAAAATAAAACCAACAGTGAGAAGTCTCTATTTAGCTCTTTGGCCCATTTATCAGTTGGGCTGTTGGTGTTTTTGTAGTTGACATTTTTGAGGATTTTATAGATTTATAGAGCTAAATAGAGACTTCTTACCAGAGGACATTGATCAAGCCAATGAATACATGAGAAAATGCTCTAAATCACTAGTAATCAGAGAAATGCAAATGAAAACCACATTAAGATATCACCTTACACCAGTCAGAATGGCAAAGATGAAAAAATAAACAATAATATATACACATTTTATATTATTTTGCTAAAATCTTGTAAGGTTGCTCAAAAAAAAAAAAAAAACCAACAGTGAAACAGATATAACCCAAACCCACAGATGTGACTCAGTATAATGAGAAAGTCAGACAGATACAAGTAAAGCAAATTTGCCAATGTAAAGATTACTACAGTGGCTTAGTTTGTTTTTAGCAATACTTTATTTGAATGTGGTGATACACAATGATCTCTTCTCTCTCCGTGGAACCTGACAAGATCATAGCGAATAAGAAAAAAAACTCCTAGGTACAAATGTTTTGAAGGCAGGGAGTAAGATGTAAGGCGAATAATAGGAGAGAAAGTAAAATTTAGAATGAGGAACCAACAGAACTGCCACAGAAGCTCTTCTTCTTTAGGCCATGCCATCAGTACTTCTTTATGTCTGTGGGATATTGAAAATCTGCTCTTGTGGGGCAGGGGTGGAGGGTAGGATTCAAGGTTAAGACTGAAAGCACAGTGATTAAAGAAGAGTTATTGTCTCGAAGGGTAAGCCTCTAGATCTTAATTTCATTTGTCTCTTAGAATGTGTATAGGTGCGCATCTCCCTAGCCTCATTCCCTAAGTCAGAATATTGAAGAACTTTAGAAAAGCTGACTGGTCCCAGGGAGGTTTCAACAGTAAAGGACACCTCTAATGAAGACCTGTGTTCCTTGGAAGAGCTTTCCTATTCCTAGGCTTCATATCATCCAGCAGCAAGGTCTACCTGTTGATGAACTCCATTAGTACCTATGGAGCTTCTAGTCCTTTAATTGCTTCACTCTTGAATATAAGTGAATAGGCAAGGAGTTCTAGATATTTGGGGAAAGTCTAGATATCAGAAATCAAAGAAGGCCAGGTGTGAAGATAATTTCCAAAAACCATAAAAAATGAAAACAAAAATACTTTCAATAGGATATTTATGAACAAGTTAAGGAATCTATCAGAAAGTAGAATAGCAAGTTAAAGGGTGAAAAGTATAGGAGAAGGTAAGAAAATCAAGAAATACTGAAGATTCAAAATTCACCTAATAGCGGCAATAGGAAGAGAGTAGAAAAAGGGAAGATCTTAACAAGTAACACCAAACATGTTTCCAGAATGTAAAGATTTTAAGTTCTACAATAAAATATCCTCCCACCGCTTTAGCACAAAGAGTATGTTAAAAAGGGGGTGGGGTGGGGTGAAGAGACAAACACAGGATCATAATCAAGAAATTTGAAGACACTTAGAGGAAAGAGAAATGGAAAAGCTTCCAGGTATTTTTGAGATAGGAGGAGAGATCATATTAAATTGTTTATGTGAAGGAGAGATCATAAAGAGGCTTGTTTAGGAATTAAAGTTGCTTCTTTATATTTTCTGTCAACATCAGACACTGGAAGATAATAGAGCCAAAGCCTTTAAAACTAGAGGAAATGTATTCTCAGCTAAACTTATGTGAGGATAAAATAAAAGCATTTCTCACATCACATACCCTTTTTAGAAAGATACTGGTTGATAATAAGCCAAAGAAAAGGAATACTTAGAATATGGTGAGGATAGAGGTGACAGGAAGTTTCTGATCCTGGGTGTGGCAGCCCTAGCTATAGCCAACTCAGATTAAAACAGGGAAAAAGCAGGACTGAAGGAGGGAGGTCTCCAGTAAAAATACTGAAGTGATAGCACCTGCTTATTTGATTGTGTGAAAATTATCACAGGGGAAGGGTTTTATATTGCATTGAAGAATTTGGCAAGGTTTGATTGAGAAGTATAAATAAAGCTAAACAAATAAAGAAGGCAGTTATTAACTTTGCAAAACAAAACTTGGATAGGATGAGAAATCTTTCGGATTATCAGTGAGGAGTGCCTGTGGAAGCATTCTGCTCTCTTGCTCTGCTGCCTCCCTGAACCCTCCAGATATTTGACACTTACTTGGGAACCCTGGCAGAGGGAAGTGCCATCTCTGTGCCAGCACACACAGTCAGTAGGATAGAGGAGCAACAGATTATGCACTGGCCTTTAAATTTCTATTTGGAAGTGGCATAAGTACTTACCATATTTTTTTGGCAGAAACAAATCATATCTCTTTTTGGAGTTAAAGGGGTGCAGCAGGGAATATGTTTCTACCTGTAAGGAGAACTGGGATGTTTATTCAACCACTGTGGTCATTACCATTCTTGGCTCCACAGTGAGGAATCAAACAGAATACTGATAGGAGATGGGAAATAGGGGGAGGGGTTGGTCAAATTAACAGCTGTCACAAGAGACACTATAAAATGGATAACTGAAGAAGTAGCAATATAAATGTGTGAAAAAACACAGTGGTAGATAACCAAAGAAAACAGCTGAAAGAGTTAAAATTTATTTGCCTATGGAGTAGGATGAGGGATGAGATGTATTGGGTAAGGAGTATATTATAACTTATAAAAATTATAAGTTTTTTAATACTACTTTTAAAAATTTTTTATGGTGCTTGGTATTGAATCCAGGGCCTTGTGCGTGGTAGGCCATATATTTCTATCATTATGATAAATAAAAGAAACAGTCTGATCATACCCCAATTTCAAGGTGGTTGTTAGAATTAAATAGGATCAGAGGTATAGGTATAGGTAGTTATAGATAGATAAATAAAATAAAAGCCTGAACCATTGTTGTGGGCTTTCCCTTTTGAATTGTGATGAACTTCTTCCCTGATCTCAATGAACCAAAGGGGGCTGAGGATAGCATTGCCTTCAGTGTGCGGGATGATGGGGCATATGTTGTTTTCTTTAGAAGCTGTAGAGACCTCCTACATGTGAGGAGATACTCTACCACTAAGCTATATCCCTGCTTTTTATTTTCTGTTTTTAGACAGAGTCTTACTAAATTGCTGAGGCCTTGAGCTTGCCGTGGTTCTCTGTCAGCCTTCTGAGTAGCTGGGATTACAGGTGTTCAATGCCTGGCCCACGAGCTTTTGTTTTGTTTTATTTTGGTACAAGAGATTGAAAATGCCCCTAGTCCTTTAAACATTTTTATTTTGAGACAGGATCTTGTCAAGATGCTTAGGGCATTGCTAAATTGTGGAGGCTGACCTCAAACTTGTAATCCTCCTATCTCAGCCTCTCAAGTTGCTGGCATTACAGGTGTGTGCCACTATGCTTGGTGACATCTGAGTTTTTGATCTTCAGAGTTCAAGTGCCATTCAAAACCTTAGGTTTGAGTAACATGTCATTTGCTTTCGAACTCCAATAGCAGGTATATGGAAGATGAAATTAAACTTGTATTTGGAATGTTTTTCTTCTTAGGACAGACCAGAGATTTGTTTTATGAAGGGTGCTTATGAGCAGGTGATTAAGTACTGCACTACATACCACAGCAAAGGGCAGACATTGACACTCACCCAGCAGCAGAGAGATATGTACCAACAAGAGAAGGCACGGATGGGGTCAGCTGGACTCCGAGGTAAGGCCATTTTGACATTGTCCCAGGGGTGGAAAGGTAGAGCATTCTTTTAATTGCATTTAAATTCATACTTTTCATTCAAACTGTCCAATTTTATTCCAGACTTTGTCCAACTATATTCCTTGCCATTTCTGGGGCGCTATATTTCAGTTCGTTAACTGGCCTCCAAAAGATGGAAGGTCAAGAATGCAGCCAAATATGAAATCTGGTTTTTAGAGACCTGCACTGGTCTCTGAGTAAGTGATAGAAATTTTTAAACAAGTTGAACTTGTAAAAAGGGAGATAGGTCAAGATAAACATCTGCACAAGTCAGATGACTGTTCGGAAGGTAAATTAATGTCATTCTTTCCTTATTTTGTCACTTTTTCTTTTTTGTTAATAGAATTAAAATACTTTCCTGAAAGTCTTGAGCCTCTTAATTTGTCATTTAAAATAAGGTGATTTCTAAATTGATCTTCATCTGCTATCTTTGTTCTCTTGCTATACACCTGGAAGGTGAAGTAGTGCCCAGACCCCACTTTTGTGTGT
Organism: Aplodontia rufa; assembly: GCA_004027875.1. NCBI lineage: Eukaryota > Metazoa > Chordata > Mammalia > Rodentia > Aplodontiidae > Aplodontia > Aplodontia rufa. The sequence continues at coordinate 114,499 of PVKS010000424.1, forward strand.
GTGTGTGTATGTGTGTGCGCGCACCCACACACACATATTCATTGTCACACAGTGTTGCCTGAATGTGAATGGGAAATGTGGGGGGTGTGCTGCGCACCACACATCAGGCCACATCTCCTACGGATGTTCAGAAGATATGTGTATATGTATTCTCTCAAAGAAATTGGAAGAGTTGGCTTTCTTACTTGTGCAGTTTTAATGAAATGGAAGTTAAAACACTACAAAAACACTGGGAGAAAGGAAAACAGTTTATGTGAAAAATGTTCTTATTTGTGGTTCACTTAAGCCAGTCTTTGTTTGGCTTTAAAACATCTTGGAGAGATTCATAGGACTTCTTTTCTTACAGTAAGCTAGGTTTGGAAAGATGTTCTGGTGGTCAGAGCATGTGCTCTCAGCCTGCTACCATGCTCTGTGGACTCTGCACTAGCCCGTCACCTGCTGAGCCAAGGTCACTCCCTGTGTGCCATTGCTTGGTGCATCCTACTTGGCTTTGTGATCATCTCAAAACCATACACACTATCTCCAAGGAAAGAGGAAGTAGAGCTTTCTCTACTTTCCTGGCTGAAAAATGGTTATGTAGGATCCATTTTTATGTGAAAAAAATGTTTTTGAACAGAAATAACTTTTCTTCCTTTTTTCCCTTCTATAATATAAGAGGCTTTGGTGGCAAATTCCAGAGTATCTAGTGTTTCTTTCTATGTACCCAAATCCTGAACATTCCCTAGACCTCTGCCTCAGCTCTCAAGCCTTCAGTATCCTTGAAGTCATAGCAGATACTCTCTCTCAGCTCAGTTCTGAGGCAGGAGGAACCTTTTCTCTGGTTGAACTTTGTCAGGCCTAACAGATGAAACCCCAGCATTTTTTTTAAAAACAAATTTAGTGCATTTATCAAGCTGTTGTTGAATGCTACTAGATATTCTGGGGAGGTGGGCACAGGAGTCTCCCACATGTTCTGAAATGGGCTCCCTTCTGAACACTGAGCAGACCAAACTGGTGAGTGTAGCCACAGGAAGCTCAGTCTCTGGCTTAGGGTGGTGTTTCTTTGCCTCCTTTGTGCCCATTTCAGCTTCCCATCAACAGCTAGTATGAGAGAGTGTTTGGGTTTGGTCCAGAATTATAGTTAGAAAAGGGGTAGCTTAAGTGACTTCAGAGTCACTGCAGACGCTTTCTTAGCCGAGAAAGGTCTTTGTTGCTAGAGCTTGTGTGTCAAGAAGCAGCAGCAGCATCTGAGTGATTCTTGGGAAGATTAATACAGCGGGTGGGAGGTGTTACTTCCCTGGGTTACTTCTTTTTCCATTCTTAGTGACATCTGGAGTTTTGACTCTTTTAATCCACTTTTGCTAAGATGTACATAATTTTTTTTTAAAAATTTGAGGAGCACAGAATGCAAACCTGTTTCCTTGCCTCTTGGTCTTGTGTGATGTCTTCACCTTCAGTTTGTTGGGTTTGTTTCCAGCTATTAATAAAATATTGAAGCTATTAAGAAAAAATCAGGGAGGGGTGGAGTTTTGTTTCTCTTAGCAGCTATCTTGTTTTATGTCAGAGGCATTCCACCTGAAAAATGTTTAGCTACCCTTGACTAAAGAGTATCATTAGATCTTCATTTGTGCTAAAGATGTGAAAAAGTAATTAGCCTTTCAGCCATTTCACCCCTCCATTGGGAGTACTGAAAGCTGATCTCTCTTCCTTATGAATTGCAAATGTACAGATTGGTATTCACTGTCCCCTTCTCTTGCTATCTCCCTTTGCCCTAGCACCAGGGGATGACTGTATAGTATCTCATTCTCATCAGGGTGAAAGCCTTTGGGTCCTACATCTATATAAATAGGTGTATCACTCTTACATTGGAAAAAAAGAAGTTACTTGCCTTTGATCTTGGTTTTCTAGTCTTTCATATCTTCTGTGTGAATAAGAATAGATACTTTTCATCTCTGTGGGAATTTTTAGCCTAATAATATCTCAGAATCTGCATATCCTTTTGATGCATAAGGGTAATTCACAGAAGTTCCAGAATGCCGAGAGTAAACTAAATGACATTTGGGAAATGAACATACTTTGTGCTCTATATTAGGTGCTCAGAGATGATAGGAAACTAAAGTAATGATACAGTAGTGTTGTTTATGTATTTTTAGAAAACTACAGTTATAAATAAGAAAGACTTATTACTATTCTGCAAAGGGTAAAGGAATTTAAACTTTATTACAGGTCTTATAACAACTTTATAGAGTAAATTTACCTTCAAAGGTTTCCCATGTGTGCAGTTGTTACAGGCTGTATTTAATTAATACAGACTTCTTCTTAGAGTATTGAATTTTTCTGGAGGTCTGTGAAATGGGAAGATGAAGATATGTTAGAAGCCGCCTTCAAAAATGTGTGTTCAAATAAATAGATTGTAATTCAGGAAAATTCACAATCATATATGTATATATGTATATATGTATATACAAACATATATATATATGTATATAGACATTTATGTGTTGTAGAGGTGTAATATAGAAGAATCAAGAGACAGCTGGCTGATTGTGGGGGTAACTGGTTTAGGATCAAAAGCAAATCATAGTTACTTTGAATACATTTACGATTGTACAGCAACTTGACTCTTTAAAAAGAAAAAGCTGACAAACCCATAGTTTCTCTGAATAATGAATTGTGTTTTCTAAAGAGACAGTAGATTCTGAAAGTTAGCTGCATGTGGTTGCTCTGCAAAAGCATTCTTCATTCTCCCTCACTAGCCCTTGTTGCTTAACAGTTCTGTAGTTTTATTCATTTTAATTTTTTATTCATTTTAATTTTTAATAGCTTTTTAAAGAATCTTTAACTATAATGTTGTAGTGTATAAAATTTTTGATTTTTTAAAAATGGTATAATATCTACAAATGACATCATAACCTTAAGTGTGTTATCGTCAAATTCTCATGTTTATATGTGACTTAACATTTTCTTTTTTGGATTTTATTATTCGCTAAGTTCTTGCTTTAGCTTCTGGTCCTGAACTGGGACAGCTGACATTTCTTGGCTTGGTGGGAATCATTGACCCTCCTCGAACTGGTGTGAAAGAAGCTGTTACAACACTCATTGCCTCCGGAGTATCGATAAAAATGATTACTGGAGATTCACAGGAGACTGCAGTTGCAATTGGTATAACTTGGATGCTTCATTTTGATTTTGATAGTGCACAACACACTGCAGCATTTTAAGAAAAACTATGTTTGCATAATATTGAAATTATACATTTAAATATGACTTTTTTGCTCTGACTATAAAATTGTAGACAAAAATTGATTATAGCTAAAAAGTGATACATTATTGCAAACATATAACCAAGCCAGGTATGGTGGTACACACCTGTAATCCCACCTCCTTGGGAGGCTGAGACAGGAGGATCGCAAGTTGGAGGCCAGCCTGGGCAACTTAGCAAGACCCTTTCTCAAAGCAAAATTTTGCAGAAGGGCTTGGAATATAACTTAGAGGTAGTGTGCTTGCCCAAGATGCTTGAAACCCTGGATTCAATCCCCAATGTTGTCCTCCCTTCTAAAAATTATATTATGAATACATATATTAATAAAATAATCATTATGAAATCACATGTGTATTTTATTCATGGCAGGTAATTATTTTTAACTTCATAATCCAATATGCTGATAGATAAAAGCACAAGCTCATGAGTGGGAAAGGTAGTAGGAAATTTTGTTTCTCCTTTCAATCTAAATATAAATGTCTATGCAGACTTATACATAAATAAGAAGAAACTAGCTTATATATATTTGTTTTCATGTTTGAATGTTATTCAAGATTTCCTTAAGAATTGTAAGAAAATGATAAGGAAATATGAAAACATTTCCCAGTGCCTATAAACTATAGTTCATACTGATAAACTCAACAGTTTGCTAAAGTCTTTTCTGATTTTACTAATATTTTAGGGAAGGAGTTCCAAACTATGTATTTCTAAGAAAGGTCAGTAGAAACAAAATGTTGTTGACAGAAAACTTTTCAACATTTATTTTCATTTACATGTAATTACATGGTTATCACAAATCCACCACTAGTTTGCCTGGCTTCAGATATACTACTTAAAACACATTCTAATCTTTGTTAGAATTCAGCTGCTGAGCAGAACCTGATTGTCCTAGTTTTACTTCTTAGGGTTTGTTGGCTTAAACAGTGAAAATTCTCCCTTCTTAAATGAAAGTAAAAACAAAACAAACAGAACCCCAGAGTTAATATAAATTCAGATAGGTTTATCTTACCAGTAGTTTGTCTTGTTTTTCCTTGATATAAAGACATTTTATACTTAAAAACAATTTGATTAATTATATTTTTCACTTTTTACTTTTCACTTTAGCCAGTCGTCTGGGACTGTATTCTAAAACTTCCCAGTCAGTCTCAGGAGAAGAAATTGATGCCATGGATGTCCAGCAGCTTTCACAGATTGTACCACAGGTAGGCCTACCCTAAAGGATTCTAGATTGAGAGGTTTTATTCTATTAACTAGAAACTTTATTCGTATGAAATGTTACAAATGAACAAGTGATACATGCTTACCAAATTAGTTGGTCCAAATTCTGAAATTAAATCTGTTTGAAATAAATTTTATTATTGAATATTTATGATGTGAGCATTATGAATATTGTGTAAAATTGTTAACCTTAGTAAGAACTGAGTTCCTTCTGAGGAAAATACTATGGAAATTAACAGTTCCTGTTAAATTTGAGGATGAACAAACATATTTACTTTATACTTCTTACCCTTTTGTTTTAATTTTAGCATGATAATATAATTTCTTTAAATTGAGTTTTTTATGTTTGGCAAAATTTGCATTTATTAATAAGTGTGTAGTTCTGAGCTTTGACAAATGCACAGTCTTATAACCATCACCACGGACATGATGTAGTACAGTTTCACCATTCCCCCAAATTCTCTTTTGTCTTAATGTAGTCAGCTGTTTCCTTTACTTCTAGCACTTGACAGTCATTGATTTCTTTTCCAGAATACATTAAAATTTAATCATACAGAGTGAGGCTTTGTAATCTGCTTTTTTCACTTAGTATAAGACATTTGCAATTTAGCTATGTTTTTGACATATAGTAGTAGTTTTTGTATGCATGTACTTTACTTGTTCATCAGTTCAAGTGTATTATAAAGCTACTGTAAACATTTGTGTACCCATTTCTTTTCTTTTCTTTTTTTTTTTTTTAAAGAGAGAAGGACAGTGTGAGACAGAGAGAATCAATTTTTATTGAGTTTTTCCCATGGCTTTCGTTATTCTGACACTTAGTTGTATATATGGGTTGCTGGGGATTGAACCCGTGTACTTGCATATGCTAGGCAAGCGCCGTAACCACTGAGCCACCACTCCAGCCCCTGTGTACCCATTTCTTATGTGAAAATAAATTTTCTCTTCGGTAAATACTTGTGAGTAATTGATGGGTCATATGATTGATATATATATATATATATATATATTTTTTTTTTTTTTTTTAAATCTGTGAGAAATGCCAAACTGTTATGCAACATGGTTTTGTTATGTTGTACTCCTACCATCCATGTCTGAAAGTTCTGATTGCTCTGTGTATAAGTATATACTAATGGGTATAAGGTATACAGTGATATCTTATTGTGGTTTTAATTTGCATTTCTTCTCATTATTAATAATGTTGAAAATCTTTTCATGTGCTTATTGGCTATAATAACTTCTTTAATGTAAAGTGCCTGCTGTGCCTGTTTTTAAAAATTGTGTTGTTACTATCAAATTTGGGTTTTTAAAAATAATTAAGGCTAAAGTCCTTTTTTCAGTCTATTTATTTTCCAAAACTATGTTTCCAGGAGCAAAAGTTTTAAATTTTGATGAAGTCCACAAAGATTTTTTTTCTATTTTCTTCTAGAAGTCTTTTAGGTTTTCACTTTGGTCTGTGATTCATTTTGAGTTTATTTTCATGTTTTAATGGGTTTAGGTTCATTTTCTTTGTAGGTGGATGTTCATTTGTTCTAGTATAATTTGTCAAAAAGACTGCCTCTTTATCATTGAAATAACCTCTGATCATAATGCTTTTCTAATTATTTATAGAAAAAGGACATCTCCTGTTCCATAAGACAGTAGTTTTTTTAGAGCCAGTTTCCCTTATGAGAAATTGTTTTATTAGTTTGGGTTGCTTTATAGGTGCCTAAGTCTGATTGATAAGTACCCATAGGAAGGCCCCACAAGAGATGGGCAGCTTTCTTATTTCTTGATATTCCAGATTTCTTTGTCTTTTTGTTACTTGACCCGTTTATGCACACATATTTGTGTCCTTCAAAATGAGTACCTATTTAGTACTTATTTTATTAGCCATTTTCTAGCCATCCATTTTCAGTAATAGAATGTGCTACCTCTTTAACTTATTTGACACTCATAAATTACATATGCAGAATATGTAATTTTCTTGTTATTTCAACTTGTTATCTTTAAGGCTTGTCTTTTTTTTTTTTTTTAAAGAGAGAAGGACAGTGAGAAAAAGAGAGAAAGAATTAATTTTTATTGAGTTTTTCACGTGGCTTTACTTGCTCTGACACTTTGCTATATATACGTGGTTGCGCTGGGGTTTGAACATGTGTACTTGCGCATGCTGGGCAAGCGCCATAACTGCCAAGCCACTATTCCAGCCCGGGGCTTGTCTTTTTATAATACCTTTTCTGATTACAAAATCTATTCATTAGAGGTGTATGTTCATTATTGAAAAATTGAAAAATGCAGAAAAGTAAGAGCTACTATGTAAACTGCTTATAATATACCCAGATATTTAGAGGTTTTGTACCCATAGAGCATAGAGATAATAAAATAAGTTAACTCTTTATGAGTTCTTAAAAATGTGTTAAACAGAATTTGGTTTGTACTTCATGTACATTTTACAGTGTTATATGCCTGAAAATTGGTTTTACTTAATTTTGCCTTTCTGAAATCTTTAGTTATTTTTAGAAAACTTTTTTTAAACAGAGAGTGAGAAAGACAGAATCTACGTTATTTAATTTTTCATGTGGCTTTTGTTGTTCAGACATTTTGTTGTGTACGTGGTGCTGGGGTTTGAACCCAGGTATTCGTGCATACACTAGGCATGCACCTTAACCACTGAGCCACCGTGCCAGCCACAGAAAGCATCTTAAATTTAAGGCCACACAGTGTATTGTCTGGGTGTACTTAGTGTATGTGTATATAAACAGGCTATGTACATGTTTATTATATATATACACACAGCCTATGTATATTTTTATTCCCTTGAATCCCTGGCAGCCATTGATCGTTTTTCTCACTATGTAGTTTTGCCTTTTCTAAAATGTCATGTAGTGTGAATAATACCTTTTCAGATTGGCTTTTTTTTTTTTAAATAAGCAATGCACATTTGTTTCCACCATGCCTTTCCCTGGGTTGGTAGCCTGCCTGCCTTTTTCTTTCTTTCTTTCTTTCTTTCTTTCTTTCTTTCTTTCTTTCTTTCTTCCTTTTTAAGAGGGAGGAACAGTTCGAGAGAAAGAAAGAATCAATTTTATTTAGTTTTTCATGTTGCTTTCGTTGCTGGGACACTTTGTTGTGTATGTGCTGCTGGAGTTTAAACCTGTGTACTCACATATGCCAGGCAAGCACCGTAACTCCAGCCCCGATAGCTTATTTCTTGTGAGTACAAAATTATTTTCCATTTAATGAATGTGCCACAGTTTGTTACTTCATCTTTTGAAGGGCATCTTGCTTAGTTCCAAGTTCGGCAATTATAAATGAAGCTACTATAAACATTCATATACAGGCTTTTGTGTAGACACAAACTTTCAACTCCATTGGGGAAATACCAAATAACACAATTTCAGAGTGATTATATGGTACAGCTATGTTTAACTTTGTAAGAAACTTAGGTACCCAATTGGTATAAATGAGGAAATTGAGGCCCTGAGAACTGGGAAGTCTTAACTGATGTGTGAGAGGTGGCATTGGTGTTGGGACTGGAAACCATGTTTATGTAATTCCAAAAGTTCATCATCTATTGTTTGTAGTTTCTGTGAACAGTTTTGTACATAAGAAGTTGTGTCTGTATCTGATTATTTCTATAGACAAAATTCCTATATGTGAAATGGTTGGACCAAGGATCAATACACTTGTAAGGCCCTTAAAACATATGGCTGAATTGTCTACTGAAATGATTTTAGCTTGTATTCCATAAATTGCTTTTTGTTCATTTGTAATTACTCACAATTTTGTGTTCAGAAAATCTAGGGCAGTGGAGTGTTTGCTTTATTTTAGAGTTAGATGGGAAGGTGTTTCCATATTTGAATGTAATATTTTTGTGTGTTTGTCTTATATTTATAGTTTATTCTTAAAAGAATAAATCCCATATTGGGCTCTCTAGGGATATTGGAACAATATACATTACTAAGTGGGTATGAAATCTACAGTTAATTAAGCATTGTCCCTTTAGACCTCCATTCAACCTTTTCCCAGAGATGCTAACAAGTAGTGAAACTGATATAAATTTTCATTTTATTTGCTTTCTTCAGTTCACCCACTGGTTCTTTGATAAAAATGCTAATGAATTCTGGAAACAATCCTAAAAGATAGAGATGTAAGAAGCAAATTACAAATTATATTGATTTAGGCTACACAGATTACATCATCTGTCTTTCCCAAATAGAGTATGCATTAATTATGGCAGATATGCTGATGCCATTCCATAGAGTCTAAAACAAAATAAAACCTAAACCTTGTTAGAAATTCATTAAATTGGTTAAATTTATCTTACTCTAAAATGGAGTTACATAAATGCCAAGTATTTTCATAAGTACTCCTTATAGGTATTTCATGTGTTTTGAATAAGTATTTTCTCCAAATAGTAGTGAATTTTTTATTAGGTGGATTTTTCCCACCCCCGTTTTGTTTTTTTCCCCTACTTAATCTTGCATTAATGTAACTTAACAAACAACGTATGTACTAGACTTTCTGCTTTTGTAGCCAGTTTGAATGGCTTTTGGTTTATTAGTGCTACTAGTAAAACAGACTCATTCTAAATCATCAGCTTGCTGAGATTTTCCTACATCCTAAAATATCTTAGTTTCTCATTTAATTATTTTTCGGTTTTCCCTTTTCATGAGTCTGTGGAACATATTTCAAACCTTTCAACATGCTGTGTTCTTTTGACTTAGTGCCAATTAAAAATTAGTGTATTTTGCTTAATTATTTATTAAGTGCATCTGGAGTTCTCAGTTTTCTACTTGTGATGTCTTTAAAGTGTGTACTACATTTTCCATAATGCAAATTGTTACTGCCTCTCTTTGTTTTCTGATTTTGACATCAGTGTTCATTTATATTTCCGCTACACTATTAGCCAAGTCCTTGTAATATGATCCCATTTTGTGTACTGTAGTCACTATTGTTCCATTTTGCTAGATAGAGAAACAGAATTTAAAAGATTATTTTCTAGTAATTTCTGGTGTGTTTGTTTGTTTTGAATCTAATTTCTTCATGCAGTTTGTGTGTGTGTGTGTGTGTGTGAGTGTGTGTGTCTATTAAATTTCAGTCGTTTGTTCAATAAGATTGACCAATTCTTTCTGGAATTTAGAGAACAAATACTACTCCGTGTGGTGGTGTGTCCATATGTAAAAGACCAGGTGATCTCTCCCCATTTATTGAGATCTACTGCATCTTCCAGCAGCTGCTCTTAGTTTTGAGATGCTATTAAATGCTTTGAAGAGGTAAAATATTAGAATCAAGTGATAGGTGTTCTGGATGCATGCAAATAAATTTACTACTTTTTAAAAGAAATATGGCCTGAGTTCATTGATTGGTGGCTTGTCATTATTGGTAATCCACAGTGGCTATAAAGAAGTGATTTACGAGTTTCAAAAATTAATTATGTGGGACAAAGGCAAAATTTTACTCTGTACAACCTCAGTATTAATAACTAGCATTTTATTTAATATATTTTGTACAGTTTGCAGCTTTTGTTGTATTTTAGTGCTGTATGCTGCATAATTAATTTCTGCAATAATTAAAATTTTCACTTAGAGGATTACCAGTAAAGAGTATATATGTAGCTTTGTCTTTTTTGAAAATACACAAAGGAGTTTTTGGATGGATTTTCAAACTATATTTTTTTTTATTTACTTTTTAAAAACTAGTCAAACTGTCTACCATTGAGCTGTCTCCCCAGCTCCCTGCACCTATTTTTTTTTTTTTAATTTTGACACAGGGTCTTACTAAGTTGTCCAGGCTGGTCTTGAACTTGTGTGATCCTCCTGCCTCAGCTTCCCAAGTGACTAGGATTACAGGCATGTGCCATTGTGCCAAAATGAACTTTAATTTTAAAGGAAGAATATTCTCCTCCAGAAGAGTTATGTGATTCATGGTACCTTGAGGACCTAGGCATAAACAGCAATGTGATATTATAATTCAACAGATTTTTTAAAAAGAAAATAATCTTTTAATTTTAGACCTTTATTACTGAAGTGAAACTGAAGAGTCTTTAATGATGTTACTGGGATTTATTCAGTTGTTCATTTTTTTAACGCGTTGGTAGTGTAGGGCAAAAATCTCTGCCTTTGTGGAACTTAAACTCTAATATAAATGAAGTGTGTGTGTGTGTGTGTGTGTGTGTGTGTGTGTATGTATATGTATGTATGTGTATCATTTAGAGGGGGAAATGGGATGAGAGAAAGTGCTAAAGAGCACCAAAACAGGCAAGAAAAGTATAAAGGTAGGAGAGGAAGACTAGGGAAAGTTTCTCTGAGAGGAAACTATGACAGAAGTTCATGCCATGTAAAGTCTGAGGAAAGAACATTGCAGATAGAAGGAACAAGGGCAAAGACCTTAAAACAAGTGTGCCTGATAGGTTTGAGGAATAATGAGGAGGCCAGTGTAGTTCAGGCCAGCAAAGATTAATGATGGAAGAGGAATGGGCTGATGTGTGTACTTGGCAGATAATAAAAGACTTGCCTTTGTACAGAGAGAGATGAGAAGTCATTGGAGGGCTTTCAGCAGAGGAGATAGTGATCTGACTTCTGTTTTAACAGTTTTACTATAGCTGTTGTGTTAAGAACAAATAGCAGGAAGCAAGGGCAGAAACAAGAAAAAACAGTTGAGAGGTACTGGCCCAGGGAGTTGGCAATGATTTGGAGTAAAGTGGTTGAATTCTGAATATATTTGAGAAGGAGTCAGCAGGATTTGCTGTCATATTGCTTGTGACGTGAGAAAAAGGGAAGAATTAAGAATGCCTTCCAAAATTCAGAGCCTGCACAATTGCAAGGATGTAATTGCCATTAACAGAGGATACACAAAGGAGCAAGATCTGGAGGAAATAACAGATGCTCAGTTTTGGATATGTTTGGGATGAGACATATGAGGAAATGTGGAATAAATTGGTAGATTAATTTTATCAGTCTGGATTTCAGAAGCGATGTTGGGATTGGAAATAAAATACATATAGATAAAATCTGAAGTAGTAACGCTGGATGGGCTTCCCTAATTAGTAGGGGTTTCTGGGACTTCCTTGAAAGACAAATCTAAGAAATAAGCCCTTGTTGGCTCCAACATTTAAACTTCAGGGAAGTCAGGAAAAGTCTGTACAAGAGGAACATCCAGAAAGGAAGACTAAGTGTTTTGGGAGCAGGGAGTGATTAGCTTTGTTAAGGTGCTGCTGAGAGGTTAAGTCAGATGAGGAATGACCATTGGTATTAGCAATGTGATGGTGGTCTTTGTTCTCCTTTTTTCCTCCTAAAGAGAGGGACAGTGAGAGAGAATCCATTTTGTTATAGTTTTTCATGTAGCCTTCATTGCTCTGACACATCGTTGTGGTGCTGGAGTTCAAACCTACGTACTTACGCATGCTAGGCAAGTGCCATAACCGCTGAGCCACTGCTCCAGCCCATCTTTGTTAGTCTTGAATGATGGTTTCAGTGTAACAGTGGTGCAACAACCTGATTGGGATGGATTCAGGAGAGAAGGGGAAGACAGGTAACTTCCTAAGTAGGAAGTTTTGCCCCAGAAATTCTCCCTACTCCTATATCAATTTTTTCCTTCGTTGCTGCATCTTTACCATCAGTATATAAAGCATGTTGAAAGGTGGACCATCAGGCATAATGGAAGGGGACAGGATGTGGATTTCCCCTCCCCCCACTTTTTTTTTTTTTTATAATGGAAGGACTAGTAACATGCTTGTATACTGATGGTAAAGGTTCAGCAGTAAGAGAGAAAAGAGTTGATAAAGCATGGAGAAAAGTTTCCCAAGGAATAGTCTTAAATACTTAAGGGGAATATTTGACTGATACTAGAAATTTATTGCTTATCTGTTGTAAAATGATAAACTTGGACAGATACTGGGTGGTGGGAATTGTGGAAATTTTCTTCTGACTGTTTTCTCTAAGGTAGGAAATAAGGTTGTCAGCTAAGAGCAGGCTGGTGAAGCGGGGTAGATTGGAGATATGAAAAGGGAAAATAAGTACTAACCCACTAAGAACTTATGATGTATTTTGTTGGTATTGAAATTACTATAACTTGTAAGTATTGATGGAGAGTGAGGTAGAAGTTAAGATTTGTGTGTACTAAGAAGCTGTGAGCTAAGGAGCAGGAATGAATGCCTGTAGGTTAGTGGGAAGTATAAACTTCATAACATTTAAAACTGAGATTTTGTGAAGGGAGAGTGGCTGTCCTTGGTGGTATTATTTGAGAGTGCTGTAAGGAAAGGCATTATTGTGTGAAAAACCTAGATTGAAATAAGGTGACAGAGTTGAGACACAGATTTTGTTGGTGACTGACTTTGGGCACAGAAAAGGTTTTAGGAAACTGGGAAACGGGGCCAGAATAAAGGGATTAAACATAGAGTTTGGAGAGAGAAAATTATAAAGCAGTTTTGGATATACATTGGAAGAGGGCTAATGATTGTCCTAAATAAAAAAGAGCAAGCAATGAAGACAAACCAGAGGGAAAGACTGTTTTAGTTGGTATAAATTGGATATCTTGTTAAGAATATTTCCTATGGTGCCTTTTGGTAAAGGTTGAAATGACTGTGTCAAATGAATGTCAGTATGCCTTGATGAACAAATGACATATTCATTTTGATCTCTGTGGCAAATTAAAGCTTAAATTGGTAAGTAAAAGAATCATTGTTAGTTGTTAATGCATGGGTTTTTCTGATAGCTCTTAAAGTTGAAGATTACATTCTGTATTTTAACAGGTTGCAGTATTTTACAGAGCAAGCCCAAGGCACAAGATGAAAATTATCAAGGTAGGTGTCTAAAAATCAGATTGTTTTATTTCTCTATACAAAATGCTACAGCTTTCTTTTTTGTTATGTTTGCTTTACAAGCATCAGAGTCAGAAGTATTGCTAAGCAAAAGAGGCATATAGTTAAGAGCTTGATATGGAAACACTAATGAGAATTTAATTGGAATTAAATCCAGGAAGATGTGGAAGAAAACTTTATGAGATATTTGCAAATATAACCTTCTTAAACAGTGTTGCAATATGTCCTGACAGGGGTCCATAGCCATATCATCCAAATGTGAATATTGATTGTTAAAAAATTAAATAAATACAAGAAAAAAGTGTTATGAAAATGTGAACAGTATTTAAAAGGCTGTGGTTGCTTGGATTAATTAATCAAATGTAGTAATGCATTGCTTACCAACAAGGATATGTTGCAGAAATATATTGCTTAGGTGATTTTTTTTTTTATTGTTCAAATATCATGGGTATACTTAAACTTCAGTGGTTAATAGGCCAATCACTCAGCATGTGCTCTTGATGCAGTCAAGAGATGTAGTGAACACAAGGGTGTGTGTGACACAGTATGTTGCTTTATAGTAAACCTCTCCCACTAAGTAGTAGTATACTTTAAAATAATGATAAAAGTATAGTAAATATATAAACCTGGCATAATCATTTATTGTCATTATCAGGTATTTGTACATAATTGTATGTGCTGTACTTTTCATATAACTGATGGCACAGTAAATTTGTATTACCTTTACCACAAACACATGAATACTGTATTGTATAATATGATGACTTAGATGTTAATAGGCATTAGAAATTTTTTGGCTCTCTCCATTGTTGAATATGTGGTCATTATTGACTGAAATATGTAGCTCATGACTGTATAAAAACAACTGCTATAGTTTTTAATGAATTTAAGTTATTAATGACAATAACCAGCTATTGTGTATCATTTAGATTTTTTCAGTTTTGATACCATTGACATTTTTGGACTGGACAGTTCTTTGTTGTGAGGGGTTGTCTTGTGTATTGGAGAATGTTTCACAACATCCTTGACCCCTGCCAGTTTGATGCCAGTGGCATCCTCTAAGCCATGACAATCAAAAATGCTGTCAAGGGACTGGAGCGGTGGCTCAGGGGTTATGGCGCTTGCCCAGCATGTGTGAGGATGTGGGTTTGAACCGCAGCACCATGTACGCAATGAGGTGTCAGAATAAAAAAAGCCACGTGAAAAACTAAATAAAATTGATTCTATCTCTCTGTCCCTCTCTTTAAAAAAAAAAAAGCCTTCAAATATTGTTAGATGTCCCTGAGAACCCTTAGAAGACAAAATTTTCCCTTATTGAAAATCACTGTATAGTTGGCTGTATTCAGACATGGTTCTCACAAGCTTTGTTACTGAAAACTTCATATATTTAAAGTATTGAAAAAATGTGTGGTTTATATTATTTCTAGTCTTAATTATGTGAAAAAACAGTTGAGAATGTTTGTTTATCTACGTGGGAACAATTTTGTCATCAGAATTCCTCCCTTCACCTCTTCTCTACCTCTTTAGTCTCTACAGAAGAATGGGTCGGTTGTAGCCATGACAGGAGATGGGGTAAATGATGCGGTTGCTCTGAAGGCTGCAGACATTGGAGTTGCAATGGGCCAGACTGGCACAGATGTTTGCAAAGAGGCAGCAGACATGATCCTGGTGGATGATGATTTCCAAACCATAATGTAAGCTTTGTTTCAGTGAATGCTTATAAGAGAGTCTTCCTCTCTCTATTTCTATATCTCATCCCCAGATAATTCAACTGGAAAAGAATTAGCAATATTTAAACATGGAGCAAATCAAATCATATTTCTAGATTAATCAACCAAGGTTTATGGCTAAATGTGTAGTTCTGGAGAAAATGATTTATTTGTATGGATTGAACAGACATAATAAATAGTAGGACCACTCTTTAAGAAATATTGTCAGCTAGGTATTACATTGCTCTGGGCACCAATAACAGAGGTACAGCAGTGAGTCTTTATTAAGGGCTTTTATTCTAGTTAAATTCACGTTCTTAGAAATGTGCATGCATGGCCTTACAATAAGTATTAAAAATTAAACTCACATTCATACTTATTTCCTTATATTAGTAGTTGTTCATATTGCCCTCATTTCATGATATAATTGTTTGACTAGCTTTGTTTCATCCATAGTTTCTAATTAAGATTCCAGTGTAATACCCAGTAGTGTCAGTTTCATAATGTTTAGATAGAGAACATGTTAGTCTCAGCGTTTTGATAATCACCTGTTAGATGACCTGAGCCTTACTTATTTCAGTGATAAATTATAATCCTATGTCACAGGATGCTTTATTACATGATAATGACCTAAAATGAAGCACTTGGGAGTTCGTAACTCAGAGCATTGCCAAGTTCTTACAAGGATATATGTTTTTTCCTTTACATGATTAGAGTTGTATAAAAATCTGGGAAGAAAGAGTTGTTTTAAAAATACCTATTTTCGGGGCTGAAGTGGTGGCTTGGCAGTTACTGCACTTGTCTGTCATGCGCAAGTATGCGAGTTCAAACCCCAGCACCAAATACCCAACAAAGTCTCGGAGCAACAGAAGGCACATGAAAAACTAAATAAAATTGATCTCTTTCTCTCTCTCATTGTCCCTCTATCTTAAAAACAAAACAAAACAAAACAAAACCACACACTCACACAAACCAAAACCTATTTTCCTGGATTATAGCCAGATGAAAGAGAATTTGTATGAATTTTTGTAAATTAATGTTCTTTAATTCCTCTGTAGCATATAGCATATATACTTGTGTGTAGGAATGGTAGCTGAAATTCCATAATTCTGGCATATATTAACTTTGAGAATAATGAGCTTAGAGAGTTAAAGAAGAATACCATTTTGGTATTTTAAAAGTATAATATTGTCCTGTGTGGAGAGACAATTTGTGATTTTAATGTTCAAATATCTTTAAGAATAAATATGGGGCTGGAGCGGTGGCTCAGCGGTTGTGGCACTTGCCCAGCATGCTTGAGGACGTGTGTTCAAACCCGAGTACCATGTACACAACAAAATGTCAGAGCAACGAAAGCCACATGAAAAACTAAATAAAATTAATTCTCTTTCTCTTTCACTGTCCCTCTTTTTAAAAATAATTAAATATAATGAAGTTAGTTTATAGATCTCAGCAGGCTTGATTTTTTTAAAGTCCATTGCTACAATAAATGTTTCATTATTTTAATTATTCTAATCTTAATTTTGTGAAGAATACAGTAGGTTTTTTTTTTTTTTGATACTGGGGATTGAACTCAGGGGTATTTTACCATTGAGTTACAACCCTAGCCCCCTCCCCCCCCCTTTTTAATCTTTGAGACAGGTTCTCACTAAATTGATTAGGGCCTCAATCTCCTGTGTAGCTGGGATTACAGGCATGCACTGTCACATCCAGCTAATAGATTTTTTTTTTTAGTGATACCTTACATTAGTTTAAAATTTAGTCTCAAAATAAGCTTCACAGTGTTTTAGTGTAGACGCATCTTTATTTTGATGTGAAATTTTCTTACTCTATCTTTATTTTTAAAATTTCAGGTCTGCAATTGAAGAGGGTAAAGGGATTTATAATAACATTAAAAATTTTGTTAGATTTCAACTGAGCACGTAAGTTTACAAGAAGTTTGTCACCATGTATAAATTATATGTAAAGTAGAACTTCACTAGAAACTTGTGTTTATTACTGAGGGCTGTTTATTAAGTAAGTTTTCTAAAGACAATTTACAGAAATGACATAAGTGGATTCTAAATGTTTTAGATGTTTGTCTCATCAAAATATTTGGTCAGCCCTTTGTATCTGCAATTTCCATATTTGTGGATTCAAAAGTATGGATTGAAAATATTTGGGGAAAAAAGTTGCATGTGTACTGAAGATGTATAGACTTTCCTCCTTGTTTTTATTCCTGAAACAATGCAATATAATAGCAATTTATGTGGAATTGCATTGTATTATGTATTGTAAATAATGTAGAGGTGACTTAAAGCATGCAAGAGAATATGCATAGGTTATATGCAAATACCTATGCCATTTTATGTAAGGGACTGGGGATTTGCTATTCCAAGGATTTCTATAAGTGGTCCCCTTTGGATACGGGAGAACAGCTGTATAAAACTTTGGCATTGGGGCTGAAGTGTTAGCTCAGCAGTTACAGCGCTTGCCTGGCAGGCGCGAGTATGCAGGTTCAAACCCCAGCACCACATATACAACTAAGTGTTGGAGCAACAAAACCCATGTGAAAAAACTCAATAAAAATTGATTTAAAAAAAACCTTTGGGATTTATTTAATAACTTCTGAAATCTAAGGAGTGGAATGGGTCACGTCTCAGTGTTTCTTCTTAGTGTTGTTTCTCCCGAAGAAACAGTTGAATATTGTTTAAACTGTGATGTAGATTAAAAAAATGTTGTTTCTTTGCTGTTGTTGAAAATCTTTTGCTAAATAATGTTAGACAAAAAATTCTTATGTTTACTTAAGTTATAGGCTTCTTTTAAAAGCACAGTAGTAACATAGGAATTTTAAATACTGAAAAAATATCACCACAAAATCAATATAAAATTTATTGTGCTGTGGTAACAGATTAAATGACTCTTTTTCAACAGGAGTATAGCAGCATTAACTTTAATCTCATTGGCTACATTGATGAACTTTCCTAATCCTCTCAATGCAATGCAGATTTTGTGGATCAATATTATTATGGATGGACCCCCAGCTCAGAGGTAAGTTTTTTCATGCATGAACTAGAAGGCTAAGGAAGTTGTGATGCCCTGATAATTGAGTTCTAAAATTTTGTTACGAACAGTGTTGGAAATTTGTAGTATTGTACTTGTTATAACTTGCGTGATATGTGCATATCACTTTTTCTCTTTGAATGTTCATTCATGCAGCATGGATCGGACCCTTTACACTGTGTCACACAACTTCCCTTTGGTTGAGAATGTAGCAGGGAGCAGGAATAGTCCCTGTCCTGCAGTAAGCTTTTTATTTGTAAGAATGGATTGTAATGGAGAAATGTCTGAGTCATTACCTAGCTTACCAGTTTTAGAGACTTGTGGAAAGTTTTGAAGTATTTTGAGTGTCTATTTTATTTTTTAATCATTGGGTAATGAAGTGATATGCATCATTGGCCATTGCAACAAATTATCCTAGACAAAACCTCCTCTGTGAAAGATACTTCAAAGTTCTGTTGATCTGCATTTGAAATAAATTTACATGTAAATGAAATTATATAGTTTTGTGAAGCTGATTGTCAGTTGCCTAACTGTGCCAAATAAATGTAAAAGAGAAGAGAAACAGTGATAAAAACCAGTGGTTGGTGTTTTTGTTTTTTTTTTTTGAGAGGGGATTGCTATGTTGACCATGGTAGGCTTAAACTCCTGGGCTCAAGCAATCCTCCTGTCATTGCACACACACACCCTCCCCCCACCACTACCTGGGACTATAGGTATATGCTGGCACACCTAGCAGTGGTTGTTGTTATTTTTTTGACTAGTCATAGCTAAGATTTTCTTATGGTTCAACATTTTATTTTCATAAGAAAGCATTTGGATTCTTGGATAATTGAATTTAGTTAGGTTTAAAAGTAATATATTCAAGCCTTAACACTTCCAAGTAATTCATTTTTCTGTTTGCTTTTAAGTCTTGGAGTAGAACCAGTGGATAAAGATGTCATTCGTAAACCTCCGCGCAACTGGAAGGACAGCATTTTGACTAAAAATTTGATACTTAAAATACTTGTTTCATCAGTAATTATTGTTTGTGGGACTTTATTTGTCTTCTGGCGTGAGGTATATTTACTAGATAAGCTGCTTGTTTTTCATGCATTTTGTATGATAAGATTCTTAAAAAAGATAGTTATTTTAAGATTTTATTTTGTTCTCTGTGTTAATGGAATTGTTGACTTATGACTTGAAACCATTTAAATTTGCAGAGACATGACTAAAAATTAATACATGAAAATTTGGAATTTTCAATAGCTTTGAACTTTCAATAGCTACTTTATTGTAATTAAATACCAAATATATTTTAATACTCAGTATATAGTTAATGAGAAGATTTTTTTTTATTTTTATGTAGACTACTACAGTTGTTCACAGGGTATAGGAAATTTAATATATCTTTCATATCTTAGACTTAAGCTATTTTAACATAGTGAAAGGAAGATATTAACATTTTGAAGGCATGCAATATTTGTCCATTTAATTCAGTCATTGAAAAGTCATTTTGTTTTATCCTCTTGACAGCTGCGAGACAATGTTATAACACCCCGGGATACAACAATGACATTCACATGCTTTGTGTTTTTTGACATGTTCAATGCACTAAGTTCTAGATCTCAGGTATGCTTTGGTGATCTTAATTGACCTCAGTAGAGCTTTTCTTCATAGTGAGTAGACAAGGAGTATAGGTTTTTAGCTTTGCCTAGTTTTATAGCCATAGACACAGCCTTCTCACAAACATTGCCATTGGTGAACATAAGGATAAGCCTTATCTTTTTTTTTTTTTTTAACTTTTATTTTTTGAACAGACTTACAAGATTTTAACAAATCAATATAAAATGTGTATAAAATGTGTAAATATTCTGGGTATTGTAATTATCCCCAGGAGTGCCCCCCCAGTTACCCTCCCTTATCCCTCCCTTCCCTTTCCCTTTATAGCTCTAAAAAAAGTATTAGATTATAAAGCATTACATCTTATCTGGATTTAACTCATGTTACTAGACCATCTTTCTCACTGTCCAGGGTCTAGTCCCCACCTCCACCTATGTTATCTTTAACTCAGAAAGCAAATCACAGATGTCTGTCTGTCTTCTTTTTTTTCTCATATGTTGTAGCTGTTGGATAGATTGAGGTTAACATTATTTCAGCATAGGACATACCTCATACACTCTGCTTAAATGGTATGTCTCATTTTAGGAGAAAGTTTTGCAGTAAGAATAGAACACTTTGTTCCCTGTTACTCTGTCAGTGTGTCAAAGTTTAGGATGCTTAATTTTGTTTTTCTTCACAAGTTGTACAGTAGGTGCGATTGCTTTTTCTTTGTCTTCAAGTGTTTTAATAGAGCATGATGGGTTAGAACCTTAAAGGTACTTTTTGAGAGTGTATTCTTGAAAACTAGTTCCATTTAAGGCATCAATTTTTTTTTGTTTCAGTTTTAAAGCACTTTCTACGTCTTTAACTTTATCTATTGCCATTTGCCATACTAGAAGTTTATAGGAAGTGTAAATTATTACTAATTTCGAGATTGTTTTGAAGAAGCAGTAATATTTGTGTTTTTGTTTTACGAAAGGCGATTTTATGTTTTCCATATACACATTACTAGGTCCATTCTTCAGGGTTTTAGATTACCTACTGTAATGAATAGATAGAAAAGACTTAACAAAACATAAAATTTCTTAGTGCTTTGGGATGCTTAAGTAATTTTTCTTTCTTTTTGTGGTCTCATTTATGTAGTCAGTCTTTCTCTTTTTAAGCAAGCCGTTTCTTGATAAATAAAAGTTGCTTTAAAAATTTAACCTTATTCTATCTGAATTATTCCAAAATAATAGTTAAAATTAAGAGATTTCATGCTTTTGATAATATGGAATCTAGTGATACACAGTGATACTGATTATTAAAAATTAAAAGTCAGTATAATAATAAAGAAATAATTTGTATGACCACAGAATAATAATTGAGCTCTCTGCTTTGCCAACAGACAAAGTCTGTGTTTGAGATTGGACTCTGCAGTAATAAAATGTTTTGCTATGCAGTTCTTGGATCCATCATGGGACAATTACTAGTTATTTACTTTCCTCCACTTCAAAAGGTTTTTCAGACGGAGAGCCTAAGTATACTGGGTAAAAGAATGTTATCTTTATATATTTTAGGTGAATTATTCTATTTTACAATGTGTTCTAATAATTTTTTAGGATGGTGAAATGTGAAAAGTAACTGATATGACTTGAAAAAAGAGAGTGCTTAATTTTTTCATTTGGGGAAGTTCAGGAGAGTCATTTTTTTTGACTCTAGGGTAGGCAAGAACTCCACCATTGAGCAATATTCCCAGACTTTATTCTATTTGAGATAGGGTCTTACTTAATTGACCAGGCTCATCTTGAACGTTTGATTCTCCTACCTCAGCCTCCTGAGTCACTGAGATTTCAGGTGTACACCACTGAATCTGTACTGTTTTTTGCCTTTTGTAGGTTATCAATTGTTATAAAATCATATATGGTGGTTCTGAAATACAGCAAACCAAAACCTGTTGTGAAGTATTTGTAGTTTTATACCCCATCTTGTAAGAGAAAACTAGCTTTAAGTTTACTGAAAACAAGTTGCTCTTATTTAAAATTGTAATTTTTTTTTCATTAAAATTGTAATTTTTAATTAACTATTCTTGTTAATTTGCATATTCTCATTTTATAAAATGTTAGTCTGACCTGAAAGTGTAATGTTTTATAATTCTGTGGAATTTTGCTTATTTTTTTCATATATCATGTATTAAATGGGTGCTTCAGACATTTAAAAATTTTTCCTATGTGTGTGTGAGGAGCAGTATATTTGATGCGAATGCTATCTTTAATTCTTGAGTTTTAAAGTTAATTTGAAAAAAATTAAGCAACCCCAGTATTTTTTTTTTTTTGGTGTATGTTGAAGTTTACTTTAAAATTAAAATAGTTTAATTTCAGTATCTTAATTCCATATTGAAATTGCTTCCTTTAAAAACAGTATAAGCAATTTTTTTATGCTTGAGATAGTGTGGATACTATTATAATGATAGTCTTCTAGGCTTTGAAATAGAATGTGTTGGTACAAAATTTTTAATCTTCAGATAGGCATTTTTAATCAAATTGGTTACTTCTTGAGTAGTAATTTTTAAAAGGATGATGAGGATAATATCTACCTCATGAAATAGTTGTGAAAAAAATATTTTTAAAACTGGTAGAAATGCTAGAAAAATGTGCAAAACTAGCTTTGTGACTGTAAATGTCAAAGAATTGTAAAATCCAACTTATTTTCTTTTGCAGATCTATTGTTTCTTCTGGGTCTCACCTCGTCCGTGTGCATAGTGGCAGAAATTATAAAGAAGGTTGAAAGAAGCAGGGAAAAGATCCAGAAGCATGTTAGTTCAACATCATCGTCTTTTCTTGAAGTATGATGCATATTGCATTCTTTTATTTGCAAACTAGGAATTGCAGTCTGAGGATCATTTAGAAGGGCAAGTTCAAGAGGATAATGAAGATTTGAGAACTTTTAAACTTTTCATTGACTAAAATGAACATTAATGTTAAAGACTTGATTTGAAACTTTATCCTGCTGGCAGTCCTAAATGAAATTATGCAACTTTGATAACATATTCCTTGATTTAAATTAGCTTTTGCGATTGAGTGAGACTTTATATGGGCAGTTATTTAATTTAAAAAAAAGGCAACACATAAACCACCTTCTGCACTTAAAGAGGTCTAACGTACAAATATACTATCTTAGATATAAATATTTTTTTTATTTTTAAATATTGTACTATTTATGGTGGTGGGGCTTTCTTACTAATACACAAATATATTTAATCATTTCAAAGGCATTCTATTTGATTTAGAAGTTGATTCCCAGGAGTGCCATATTTCAGCTACTGTATATCTTTTTTCCTGCAATGTAAGCAGTCAGATACCTTGTGCTATCATTTTTGTATTTCAGGTTTTTTGCACAGGTTGTGACCACTGTCAGATCACTGTTCTTTTCTTTCTTTTTGTGATTGAAAAGCATATACTGCAATTTGAAGTAAATGTTTGCTTTTCTTAGTAAGTGTAAATGGTTGGTTTTTTTTTTTTTTTTATGTGAGAGTCCTCGGATTAGCAGAATTAATGTAGGGCTGTCAGTCATGTGGCATTCTAGTTACATTAACAGTGTCTGTAGTTGAATCAGAGTCAAACATTTCAGACTGGAATGAAATTTATAATGAAATATTAACATGTCATGTCTCCTTTTTGAGTTAAATACAGATACATACTTTGTCAAAAATCTTCTTATCATCCTCTAAATGTAAATCCAAGTACTTAAGCTGAGTAACTGAATTTTATTATTATTACTGTTTGTGTGTGTGTGTGTGTGTGAGTGTGTGTGTGTGTGTGTATTTTAAGCATATTTCTTAGGAAGTATAGACTGTTACATTTAAAAGAATATAAAAGTCCCAAACTTATTAGATGGTTTTTGAACCAGGGAATACAGGGACGATTCTGTGCTGGCCTTGCTTTTTATGCATCTTCCTGGCAGCTTCTTTGACATCAGTTGTAGCACAATCCTAAGTCTGTCCTTCTACTTCCACCATTTGTTCTCTTATCATCTTTTTGTTTCATTAGGCTTGCTAGAGAAATAGATGTATCTGCTTTATTTAATGACATCAGTTTTTATAAAATCTTCATGAGGTGTAACTAATTTGTTTTTAATATGTAGCAAGTTTGGGCCAGAAATTAAACATAAATCCATTCTGTTGAATATTTCTCTACATAAAGAGAAAGGGTCTTAGATTCTTACAGGTTTAATTCTTCTTGAAGTTAGTGAATTCTGTATTTTATAAACTGTCTGAACAAACTATTCTCAATCTTTTATTCAGGATTAAATTGCAAGTGTTAGCTTTGTAATACTGTCATTGATAGGAAAAATATCCATTATTTGAGTCCTTATTATTGAAACATAAGTGCAAGGAGACGAGTTGTCTGTGCTTTTTTCTTTACTCTTTTCAGTCATTGTATGTTGTTCTCTTTCATTAACTGGAACATAGAACTCATTGTTTAATCAGCTTTCTCTTTAGTAATTTGATGTCTTATACTTAAATTTTATAATGATTTTTATTCTCTTTTACAAAGACTTGAAGTACGTATTAAGTGCACATCTTTTTTTTTTGCCGTTTAGGTTTAGAATATGACTTGTACAAATTAATGTGCCTATCTTTTCATTTGTTTTTTGATCTATAAAAATAAAAGGATTTCTTTTCATAAGTAAATGACTTCCCAGTTAGTACTGTTAGCATTAAAATGATCTGTATGGATACTAAGGATGTGGAAAGTCTTTGATTTCAAAAGAAGTAAAGATTCAGACTTCAGTGTTTTTGTAATATATTAATTCAGATTAGCATGCGTGATTCAATTGTGCTAATATTTAGATTTTTAATTTTAATTTTTTACCTTTTTTATAGTCCTAGAACTCTTAAGAGTCCCTAACAACACGGTTTGGTTTCTTTCCCTGTTAGACTACTTTATGCAGTTATTTGACCCTGTAGTGACTAAGTATCAGAGAAGAAAAGAACTTGAAATAATGCACCGATTAAGTAAATAGTTCTCAAATGATAAAAACTGGCTACATAAAAATAAGGCTGAGAACATCTGTGCTGGGCGTTGCATAACCCAGAGATGAAACAAAAATGAAACTGCCCAACTCAAAGACACTTCCTTCTCCAATTCAGCCTAAATAGTATTAAATTACCTGTAGAAGGATAAGGCATATTTTTTTTACTTATCATACCCACACATAATACATTTATTAAAATCGATCTCTTTGAAATCACTTTGGTTTTGATCTCGTTCTTGTAGTGCATAAGTGAGCACTGGTCACAAGCAAAATAGTTTCTTGCTAAAATGAATAGGTGGCAAATAATAAGCACCATATTTAAGGTCCTTAATTAGGTTTACCCTTCTGTCTGCCTTTGTTAGTTTGCAATTTATGTGCCGTTTACTTCTGCATATGGTTCACCCAAGAAGTTAGAGGGATGAATTGATTATCTTTTTAGAAACATTAATTTAGCACCAGAGTACATACCAGGAGTAGAAAAGTAATGATGTGCCTGCTCTTCAGAAGCTCAAGGACCGAGATTGCAGGTGGTAAAACTGTTAACAAGCTGTTTCAAGAAAGTTAATGATGATCTCTACACATTTAAAAAATACACATCCATTAAAATGAATAAAGCATAATTACACTAGAAGTTCCTTTTTGACATTGGCATTTGAAAATCTTTGTGGGTTTTCAAAGCTCCTAAAATCCAAACAGTAGCTGATTTGCATACTAAAATGTGGTATGGATAAATATTAATTTTATCTGGTATGTGAGTGGACAGATTATTATAGTTAAACATGCCTGAGATAAGCATTTGTTATGACCGTTGACACTTGTTTGACAGCCTCATTTTGGGTTTTTGGTTGTTAGTGTGTTATTGTTAATAATGGATTACGTTTAACCAGTCTTTGATATTAATGAAAATATAATTGTTTGTAAACATTATCACAGGTTTAAATTTATAAAGAAACCAGAATTGGTATAGCCATGACCTGCATGGCTGAACTCGGGTAACTACGAGAGAGAATGGGGGACTAAGAAAAAAAGACACAGCCACACAGAAAACGCTGAGACCAGGCGGAACACTGTCCTCTGATTAAGAAGCAGTGACCCAGAGCTAGCAATGGGCAAATTTATTTTGTAGGAGTTTATCATGAGAAAGTTAACTGGGATACATTTTCTAAAGAGACAGGCTTTGAAGTTTGCAGTGTCTGCAGAATTTTTGTGATTAAATTGTGTTTATTATTAAAACTCTTCTTTCTCTAGCAAATAGTGCCTTGACTCAGAGTCAAGGACTGTTTTATATTTTTGGGCAGAAGTCTGAAAACATTCTGCATGTTTGCAGGATTTCCCCAAGCAGGGCTTTGCCATATTTCAAGGGCAGAATTACTCTGCACCTTTGCACAGAAATTGCCCTTAGGTGTTGCTACCACTCCAAGGTAGTCAATGACTTCAGTTGTCGAAGACCCCAGATGCCACTGTGGCTCCCTACGTAGTATCTTGCCTTCAGGCTGTTCCCACTCTTAACTCTAGAGATCAGTGTGAAATAACATCCAATACAAAAGTATATACTGCCCATGGCTTCAGGTGTAGCTCAGTGGTAGTGTGTGTGTGTAACATGCACCCCTTCCTGTCCCTCTCTCCCATGAAAGAAAAGAAAGAAGTATTCCAATACATGCTTTTTAAAATGCTACACCAGCTAAAGGAGAGAAATAACGTTTATGGAAGGAGATTGTCAAAGAAGTTTTTTAGAACTGGCATCATCTGAATCAATTCTTAGGTTGGGAACTTCCAGCCTAAAATCAGGACATTTCATCCAAATAATACAGCTTCCACTGATGTGTTGGTACAGACTGGAAGGAATATGAGCAAACCACAAGTAGTTTGATGCTATTAAAGACAGAGGTATATTGAAAAGGATTGGATAGACAACAGGAGCCTAGATGTGAAGGCAGAGATATTTGACTAGTCTTGTAGCATGCTGGAGAATTTGAAGAGTATGATGTGAGTTTGGAATTTTATCGCAACATGATGATGGAAGCACAGAGGGTGAGTTGTAAATAATGAAATATAGAGACTAATTAGGAAATTATGAAACTGTAAAGGGAGTAAAGGGATAACGGAGCCATGCTGTTGATATGGAGGAAAAGGTATAGAGTTTGTCTTCTAAGAGATAGTGTTAACATGACTGTATAATAGAAGGAAAATGTGGAAGATTCAGGTTGCTGGCATTTGGCTTGAATTCAAGTTTCTTCTACACAGGGTTTAGGGGTGTTACAGTTTAGATATGAGGTGTCCCTCAAAAAGCTCACAGTAGGCAATAGAAATGCTCAGAGATGAAATGATTAGATTATAAGAACTGTGACCTAATCCCTGGATTAGTCCATTTGATAGGTTAGTCATTTGAATGGATTATTGGGTAGTGATGGTAGGCAGGTGCTGTGTAACTAGAGGAAGTAGGTCACTGGGCCTGTGCCTTAGGGAATATATATTTTTGTCCCTGGCTTACTCTGCTTCCTTGCTGCCTTGAGCAGACAAGCCCTTCTGCCATAATTTTCTGCTTCACCGCAGGCCGAGAACAATAAGTGAGCTGAGTATGAACTGAACCTCTGAAACTGTGAGCCCAAATACTTTTCCTCCTCTCTATTGTTCTTGCCAAGTTCTTTGTCACCAAGAAAAAGCTGACTAGTACAAGTGGGTCACAGGCCCATTTGAACTGTGAAGTTCATAGTAGCCTTGAGATTTCTCTCTGGACATGTTAGATGAGCAGAGAATCAAATCCAGGGCTAATTATAAACTAATAGAGAAATAGTTTCCCTTTACAAGCTTTTTTTGTTTTTAATTTTTTAATTTTTGCTAAAATTAAAGCTCTAAAATACTCAGCTTGGCAGAATAAGATTTTCATTAAAGTTCCATTAAAGGACATTGAAAAGTCTCCTTTATTATAGAGCTTCCCAAATGAGTCCGTTATTAATACTGATCTGAACCATTGGTAGCACATCATTTTGGTATTTACAGACATTCTTGAGGTCTTGCATGTTAAAGAATAATATAACTTAGATTGAAGTTAGTGCAGTGAGTGAAGAGCATCAACATTAGAAAATAGCTACTTGCTCTGAAAAAGTAATTGTGGCAGAAGAGTAGAAAACAATGTCTTCTGGTTCATCTTCCATCTTACTCATAATTCTTTGGACCTTTCCTAGTCTCATATCCTGTTCAGTGTGCCAACACAATGTACTTCCTGGTCTTTGGAGACAGTATTCATTAAGCTTGAAATTCTTCCACCTCTGCTTCAATTTTGAGAATTAGAATTTTGTTTTTTTGATGATAGGGAATGAACCCAGGGATTTCTGCATGCTAGGCAATTACCTTCCCACAGAGCTTTATCGCTAGCTGAGAAGCAGAATTTTTACCTGTATTTGAAATCCTAGCTGAATGCCAATTAGTATAGCCTTTTCTGATTGCTTGAAAGGGGTAGGAGTGTTGGAGGAGGAGGAGGAGTAAGAATTTCTAAATACTAAAATTGCAACCATCAGGGCTGTAGAGGTGGCTCAGTGGTAGAGCATTACTTCCCTGACATGCACAAGGACCTGGGTTTGAACCCCAGTACCACATACACAATGAAGTGTCAGAAAAACAAAAACTAAATGAAAAAAATAAAAGTGACTAACTCTCCTCTTTCTCTCTCTCTCAAAAAATAAATAAATAAAATAAATCTCAGTCATGAATTTGAGCATAAAAATTGTGAGTTTTTGTTTTTTAAAAAATACTCAAAAATTTTAGGTTCAAGCCACTTGGTTGATAAAGCTAGACAGAAATTTGATGTAATAGTTTTTTTTTTTATTCGTTCAACATAGTCTTACATTTAGGAGGGAATCATTGCCACACAATCATGAACACATGCATAATGACAGAGCAAGCTGAGACTGATGCCAGTCCATGATCTCCCCACTTCTGGTTCCCTCCAGTCCCAAGTTTCTTTTCATTTAAAATAAGTCATGAAGTTTGGGCAGAAAAGTAGAAACAATTGTTTGAACCATTTTGGTTCTTTGAAATTATTTCTTAACCCAAATCCATCAGTATTCCTGTGTATGCCTGAGTATGTATGATGTGTTAATTAATAAAGGTGTTTATTTGTATAGCTGCTCCAGATAGTAGCTTTCCTATTCTTAAACCATTTTGCTCAATTCAAGCCAAATTAACAAATATCCTTTCTGACCCAGGCTTCTGTGATGACCCCATGGCTGTTAGGCCTGGCAGAATTTCCATTCATACCTAACACAGGTTACCATTTTTCCTTTTTCCTTTTCCTTTTCACTTCCCCTTTTTCCTCCCCTTCCCCTCTCTATCCCCTATTTGGTACCAGGAATTGAACCCAGGGGCACTGTATCACTGAGTCATATCCCCAGCCCAGGGTTTGTGTTTTTTTTTTCTTTTGTTTTTTGTTTTCTTGAGACAGGACCTCAATAAGTTGCTGAGGCTGGCTTTGAACTTGGAATCCTTCGGTCTCAGCCTCCCAAATTACTGGTATAATTGGCATGTGCCACTATGCCTGGCTATCACCGTTATTTCTCTAGCAATATTGGCATTGTTATACTTAGTAACCCTGTGAGTAGAAACCACATCTGACACTATTGAGAACACTTAATGCCAGAAATTGGGCAGAAGTACTAGAAGTCCATATTTGGCCTCTGTATTTCTAGCTTTTGAACTCAAGATATACTTTTTAATACAGTTTTTAAAAAATATAAATGTACTCAGCCATGTTAAAGATGAATGTTAAAGTCTTCATGTGATAAGTATACTGAAGTGTACTTTAGCTGAGAAGTGGCAATTTGGTGCCATCTTATGGTCATAAAATACTATGCCTTGACTGCTGTTTTTCATCAGTCTGCGTTTTACAGGCAAAATATGAAACCCTTGGTGTGCAAATCTTACAAAACTATCTTTAGAGCCACATATAGAGGCTCCAAATAAATAGGTGATTAGGTAGCAAGTGTATGCCTAATAGGAGTAACATGACAAATTTTACATTTAAGTACCATCCGATCAATTTGAGGAAGTTATAAATCACATTTTCATTCATGTTCTTTTTTAATATTAATATGTATATTTGCATAATAGGATGGCATTAGATTTTTATAAGTGTCTTTCTAGATGGAGCTACTCTGGATAGCCCATGAATTAGAGGTTTTAAAAGGGAAATAGTGTATTGTAATCCTCCTTTATTCACCCACATGGAGCTGTTACTTAGTTTTGGAGTTGACAAATCGTTATGCTACCTATTTTTGCAAGTAAAGTTTTCTTGGAACACAGCTACTCACATCAATTTATCTATTGGTCATTGCTATTTTCATGCCACAATAGTAAAAGTGAGTAGTTGGAATAGGTACCATATGGTTCCCAAAGCCTAAATATTTACTCTCTGGCCCTTCATAGATAAGCTCACCTACTCATCTAGATATTCAAGAATAAGAAAATAGATGTGTACATTGCATTCACTGTATTGGAAAGAAGTGGCTCTGGTAGCAGATCAGATGTCAATCTGTGAATCTCCTATGGGGCTTCTATGTGGAGAAAGTCTCAGAAGATCATCAACAGGGAGGACATGCCAGCATTTATAAGTCCAACATTCACCAAGGCTGCTTTTTGTTTTTATACTGGGTGGAATGTTCTGATGGCTGTCCCATCTGAATTGTATTCCTATTCTCCTTCCCTCCAACTCTTTCTTCTTACTCCTCCTCTAACAGTATGTCTCTCCTATCTTCTTGGATGCAAAAGAGAAAGGAAAGCTTTTCAGAGAAAAAGACTTAATTTGAATAAGTGAAAGTATGTTTTATCGTGAAGAAGAAAAAATTTAATAAGTAAAACCATCTTAGGGAAAATTTACTCTCTCTTTTTAATAGGGGCATTCTAAAGCAAAATGTATTTATATAGGATTTGTCACATTTCTAAGGTAAAATTATGACAGTATTTCTTAGTGAATTCTTATAACCCACTCTTGGCTCTCCCATGACTTATTGCTGTACAAAATAGATAATGGTCTATAATAGGGTCAGTTTCTTTAGTTTGTCTTTTAAAAAATAGTTTACATAAGTCTGGGTGCTAGACCTACATACAGTACTTTGTGATTGGAAACCTGGGTTTGCGGATGTCACTATTCTTAGATTTCACCCCAAGAGACTGCTTCTCCCCTTGATTTTTTTTTCTTGAGTTCATCAAAATAATGTTGAAAGCATGATCTTTCTATGCCCTCCTTCCTAGAGGCTTCAGCTATTGACTTATATTTCTTTAATGGAAATATAGTACAACATAGTCATTGGAGACATTTGTAAATACAGGAATAGGAGAAGAAAATATTTTATGATATCAGCACACAAAGATCCGGACTTTCCGTATGCTCTAGACATACATCCAACTTCCTGACAGATGTCTTCACTTAAGTACCTAAAAGGTATATTTAATTTAATATATCCACAGCAGAATCCCTGATTCTTTGATACTTCCCAATGACATCCCATCCTACACAAATGAATGATAATGGAATAGGAAATTTAAAAATAAAGATAGCTGCTAGTATTTTAATGAAGATATTAAAAATTCTGTGTTATTGCATGTTTATAAAACTTTGTAACATCTCTCATTGGTACATTTACAAGCCCCATTTTTTAAAATGTTAATATGCACTTACTTAAAATATTTTTCCACATTTTTCAGGGCAAATTCATAAGCTCACATGTAGATTATATTATCTCTCATCCATCATTATATATAGTTACTCTGTATACATTGAGACAGTACAAAGTAGACTTCCTGTTTTTTTTTCCCCAACATTCTTTGATAACAGTACCCTATAATATACAACACATATGAACCAGACAGATGAAATTCACGGGGTGGTGGGAGATCAGTACCTACATAGAATCACTATAGTTTTTCTAGATTCATGTACCTGCACCTTAGCAAATCCTCCAAAAAGTGCTAATATGTACAGACCACCTACAAAGTTTTCCTAATCTTGTGTGGTAAATCACACAGTGACATAATTTAGAGAGGAAAATGAGTCATTTTTATTAATTGTCAAAAATCCAGTACTGGTGCACTGTGATCTTTTCAAATGAAAAATCTGAGTTAAGTGTGTTTAGGTTAAAACTTAAAACCAGTCTCCCCACCCTCACCAAAAAAAATCTTAGGTATTCCCTGATCCTGATGACATTGTGTCACAGACATCTCCATGTGTCTCAGAAGTGGTCATAGGAACATTTGTTTCTTAAACTGTGTGTTTATTTGTATATAGTTTCTTAAACTGTTTTAGCCAAATATGTACATTGCTGTCAGGACCAGTAAGAATGGAAGAGATGGCATGTATACTGCTCACATTCATTTGAAACTCAATTTCTGTCCCTGAAAACAGATTTCACTTATAAACTAGCTGAAAATACTTCATCTGTTTCTTTGATTTTAACACTCTGAGATATGACTTGGTAGAGTCATGTCTTTGCATTTTAGAAACTTCCTTCTTCAACATGAGGTTGTCATCTTAGAAATTGATAGCTGAATGGACTTAAACTTCAGCATTATTCAGACATCTGGACAGAAATAAAAAGTAATTTGTCCTATATGGCTCAGAAAGCCATTGCTAAAAGTGAGAAGGTATGTTTTTAATATTTGGCCTCATTAGAAATAGTATTTTCAAATTGGTACAAGATGCAAAATGACTTTTAGGTGTCATGACTGAAATACATCATCTGAATACATTATGGAGATGAGTACAAAGTTCCCCACCTACATCCATCCCGTCAAAAATACAAGGTTGCTACATTGGAGCCTGGTACTATAGTAAGCATTCTTTTATTGAAGTGAAATTTTACCTGGAAGCAGCTGCCTTCCAGGTGTTGCTCTAGGTCCATAGTGTGCCAGTCAGCCAAATACTGTGTGATAGAGGGCGAAGTTCCAGTGATACCTGCCAACCTCGCTAGGGGAAAGCTGGGTTTGGCCTCATTAAGGCTGTGAACTAGGGTCACATATTATAACTCTGGCAGTTGCAGGAATAGGCGATTCCTATGAAGTGATAACACCCGCTTTTAATTATTTTCCCTTATCTTTAAACATACCTAGGGTTTTTTCAAACTATTTTAAAAACTACAGAAAAATTTCTTGATAATAGGAAAAAGGGCTAGAGGGACACAAATACTTACATGGGCATAATTCCTTTTGATTTTCATTATTTTCTGATTTTGAGCTTACCCACCCATTTATTCCCTTGGTGGTTCTTTCCATTCTTTCCCTTGTGACTTCAGTGTCACACTTCTTGCCCTTTTCATACACACACACACACACTCACACACAATATAAGTATGTAAATAAAAATAAATTTTTTTCCAAGAGAAGGGAAGAGTGATAGAGAATTTTATTTTTTCATCTGGCCTTTGTTTCTCAGACACTTAGTTGTGTTGTGTATGTGGTGTTTTGCATCCGGTCCTCACGCATGCCAGGCAAGTGCTGCAACCACTGAACCACCACTTCAGCCCCATCTTTTTTTTTTTTTTTTTTTTTAAAGAAAGAGGGACAGTGAGAGAAAGAAAGGGAGAAACAACTTTATTTAGTTTTTTTCACATGGCCTTTGTTGCTCCAACACTCAGCTGTGCACGTGGTGCTGGGGTTTGAACCCGGGTCCTAGTGCATGCTAGGCAAGCACCGTAACCGCCGAGCCACCGCTCCAGCCCCACTTCAGCCCCATCTTAGCCATATTCTCCATCTCATTTGTGTTTATAAAATTCTACTCTTTGCTTTGACAACCCTAGTCTCAAGGTGTCTTGTTCTTTGTGTGCTCAACACTCACTCCTTCCAGATTCCTTGCTTTGGTCTTGGTTTTCATGTGTGGACATAACTACTACTTTTTATCATGTGTATTAGTACCAGGCATGTTTTATCAAATTTTAGTACCACCCACTGTTAAGTACACAGGCACTTAAAAATACAAGTTAATTTATCTTAGACAATTTCATCTATGGTGATTCTTTTTCCTTGTACAGAAAGGGCAACTGAGACATCCACTGATTAAATTTTTTTTATACACAAAAGGAAGAAAAATTCTAAGGTCTTTCTGGTGATAAAGGTCTTTATCCTCTAAAATTTGAATTAGAAATTCAAATTGAAATACCAAAGTTAACTTGAATTTTTCTTCCATGATCAATTGCCATAAAATCACTAGAGATATTTACAGATGAATAAATTTCCAAGGTCCAGGTATCTCGAAAAGAACTTGTACAAAAGAGATCTCAAATACAATTTTATTATCACTAATTATAGAGCATGATTACATTATACAAAGTAAATGGTTTTCTCTTGTTTTACCCCTAAACTTTGTTCATTTTAGCTGTACATAGTTCGTTTTGTTACTTGAACTGCTCATTGGAGATTCTATTCCCAAAAACTCAGGTGAAATTTCATTTGTCAGAACTGAAACAGAAAGAGCAGGACTGATTGCCAGGTGCAATGATGTCCTCATTTACATATGGGAATCCTCCTCTTGTTTAACGTCTTCCTGGTGACTGCTGTCTCCTTGTGGCATTCAGTTATCACTGTGCCATTTTGTACCCAACAGACTGCTTTATAAAATTTTTCTTGTTATTTCATTATGTGTTATCTTCAGAGCAGCTTAAACAAGAATGACTTCTGAGGATCAGGTATTAGGTTCTTATTCTTTGGTGAACTCCCTTTGATGTCCTTGTGGGGTGCCTGTGACCTCTCAGCCGATACAGAAGTTGTTACACTGAGTTATCATAGAGTATAGAGTAAGATAGAATGGACATTAGATTCTTAATCCCTTTACTGCATGGTTGGATAATTTCAAGTAAATGGCCCTGATTGCAAGAGCTAGAGAAGGAAACCAGAGTTCTGTTGAAGAAAACCAGTTCCCTGAAGGAAAAAGACAACTCGTGGAATTTAGTTGACTTTCATTTAAACTCTGTAGCCCATATACTCTCCAATTTGGGGCATGTCAAACGAATTATTTGCCGAGGTAGAAATGGTTTTCCATGCAAGATTGATGGTTGTAAAAAGCAGTGTGGATGATAAGCCAGGAAATAGGACACTATAAATTCTAGATTTAGCCCCCAAACTCTAGGAATCAAGGAAGAGAATTTTGGTATAACGTGCTTATTGTCCCTGTTAGATCCACTGTTTTTGGGTAGAACTTGTCTTCTCAAAAATGGTTGCACATGACTGCTCTTTCCTTGATCCTTCTGGGAGTAAGCATCTCTTTGGAGACATTAAAAACAACCTGTTAAGGAGCCCTCTGCATTCCTCCAAAAATGATTTTAAAAAATCTCCTTATTTCAAGAACTTGAAATGGAAGCCAGTTTCTAGGGTTGAACTCTTCAAGTGCAAATGACATTGCTTTTTTATTCTTTGTAAATGGCTAAAACCAGTCAATACTTGCAAGGTGTGTGTGACATTGATGCTGGGCTTATTCCTGAGTGTGGTATTTTGAGGAAAGGGTCAAGAATTGTTTACTGGAGGACATGGGCTTGTTCAAAATGGCAGCATAAAGCCATCTTGAGGATTATTACTGATGGGGAATATGCTAGTAGAAGAAAGGAAGAACGTGGTTGTGTGGATAAATTGGAGTTGAATACTTTCAGATCTTGCCCAAATGTATTCATTCCACTTGCTTATTTTTACTTTCATGTTCTTTATTTGGGACAGTCCAAATAAAATATTTATAATGTTAGCAGCCTGTATTATTTTCTAGAATGGTGCCTTTCAAACTTTTTTTTTTTTTTTAAATTAAATGAAGGAGAAAGAGAGAATCAACTTTATTTTTTCACCTGGCCTTTGTTTCTCCGACACTTAGTAGTGTATATCGTGCTGGGGTTTGCACCTGGGTCCTCGCACTTGAGAGGCAGTGCTCCAACTGTTGAACCACGGCTCCAGCCCCCCAAACTTTGATTGTAGTAAAATACGTTTTTCACAACCACCTAATGTATGTATCTGATATTTTCCAGTCTATTTTTTTTTTTTTTCATTTAAAAAATGTTGAGTAGGGGTGGAGGATGTAACTCAGTTGTCTGGTTGTATGTAAGGCCCTTGGTTTGATCCCCAGGATAGAATAAAAAATAAGAAACAAACTCAGTAACTGATTATGACTCATTAACTACTTTTCAAAGCCTAGAGTCCGGTTTGCTGCAAGTATCTGTGTTATTTTCATTTCTTATTGTTTTGTCCTCCTCTATATCTAATAGCTCAGAATGCTATTTATGTAGCTGGGGCCATTATAGTTTTAACATCTATTTTAAAATCTGGAATGTACTTAAAGTGCTTATCAGTCTTAATGGTCTCATCTACTAAATTCTTAACTTTATTCTATCTGGCATTCCACAGTCCAGACTCTTCATACTAAAAAATGAAGAAGAAACTTAGAACTAAATTTTGGAAATGATTACCAGCTGCTGTTTTGGGAAATAAATAACTGAAGTAGAATTTCTACTTTTATAGCTGGCTATGGTGATGCAATTTAAAATTTATAACTTACTGAAATGGAACACAAGAAGTACAAATACTTTTTCACAAGTGTGTTTAATATCAGAAGTTTCTTAAATCAGGTTATCTTTATTAAAAATAGAATACAAAAGACCTTGGAATTCAAAGATTATGTGTTGTAATGTTTATCCTCTACAGTCCTAAAGAAAAAGTTAATTATTTCAAGGGACTTTAAGAGCAAAATTTTAAGTTAGAATTATACATGTAATTTGATACAGATTGAAGTTTATTTGAGATCGGTGACCTCCATATGTTCCTCCAAGTTTTCAACCATTAACAGCCCAAACCGATTGCTTCCCTCATACCAGCACCTGGTGTCTGGGGCAGTTCCCACTCTGTTCTTCGACCTGCTGGTGCTTTTTTTCTTCTTCCTTTTTTTTTTTGAATTTGATTTACCCTTTGGTAAGAAGAATTCATCTGGGGCGTATGATTTTGTGGCACTGAACAGGTGTTCATAAAGTTGCTTAGCTTCAGGACACATGCTCAGGAGACTTTCTATGGAGGCTGATGCTAGTAGTCGTTGGCATAGTCCATGCACCAGGCTTCCACTGTACACTCTGTTCAGTGGGAGAAAGAAGTGTGGTTGTAAAGCATAATTTGAGTACAGCAGGTCAGGTATGATTAACATGGCTTCAACAAATGTATCTATAACACTGAGAGCTCTAATTTTTATACAGTCATTAAAGTAATTTCAGAATAATTTTGTTCCTTGTTGGAAGGAACTTAATGGTCAAAAGGATTATTTCTTGGCTGGTGATATTTTAGAAAGTTTATAACTTTGTCAACAAATTTAATTATGAAGCTAATTGATTTTTCAACTAACCCTCAGTAGGCTTCTTTAACACCTCAAACAAAAGGAATTTAAAATGACCTTGATAAATCAAACAGGCAGTTTGTTAAAATAACCAGAAAATGGTAATGGCATAATTTGCAAGATCATTCACTTGGACTAAAAACCTACTTCACAAACGGAAGATGGGATTAACTGGAATTTTCAAATTTAACTTACATGACTTATAGCCAAAGCAGATTAATTAGTGCCTTATCAATCAATGTAGAACCAACATTTAATCAGTGTAAAATCATTTAAAATAAAGCCTTGATTATGCGCAGATGCAGGAGCAATCCTCCTCCTGAAATCCTTATAAAAAAATGGTTTGGTCTTATTTTTCCTGTAATTGTGAAGGGATTGTGGTAGCTAGAGAGGATCCAGTAAAGAATGACCTAAATTATTAAATGAAAGGAATAAAGAATCCAGTTAATCTTATTTGGAAGATTAGCTCAGATGAGGCTGAACGATATTAACAACACTATTTATTGCCAGGAAGCTTTTTATCTTGAAATATTTTTAGAATTACACCAGCATAGTTTGTATGCTTCCTAAATTATCACTCATTCAAAGTATGCAAGTTACTAGGGTTACAATAATAAATAGGACAGTCAAGTCCCTGCCCTTGAAGAGCTTACATTTGAATGGAGAAAAACAATGTATACAATTTCAAATATTCGATTTTCTAACCATCACTCTTTTCGTTTTTTTCTCTTCTTTTAGTATCTCCCAGAAGGATAATTACACAGACGTCCAATCCATTAATCATATAGCTTTTTTACTGGCCCACACCCTACTGCTGTCATTTCTTTGTGTTTTACTTAGCTTAAACTCCAAAGTTAAACATACTCCCTTTTGGCCTCTCCTTTCTTCATTCTTATTTGGTAAGACAGAAACTTTAGATGAAGTCTAATAATCATCTCAATAGAATAGAGAAGTTCCATGAGAACAGTGATTTTGTTGTTCACTAAACCCTAACACAGACTAGGCATTTAATACACACTGGAATGAATAAAATTATGACAGGTGGTAAAAGATGCAATTTAAAAAGTACCACAAAGTGAAGGACTAGAGTGGGGACAGAATAATATTTCAGTAGGGTCATCAGCAAAAGCCTCTAAAGTGACAAATACCTAAAGGAAATAAGTTAAATCCTACCAACAACTGCCTTGTCTTTCCCCACTGATTTTTAAAATAGGATCTAATCAGGAAACATTCCTTAGGAATATGAAAATAATTGAATATTTTCCCTGTTTCCAGCTCTTTAGTGATAACAGTGATCCCAGATCAGTTACACTAAAACTATTTTTTTAAAAAAGTAACTTCTTTATTTTAGATATAAATAAGAATATTCACTTTGTGTGTATCCATCTGAACTAAAGTTTCCCATGATGCTTACCGAGTTAGGTCTGGCTCTGGCAGAGGAGTGGACAGCAGCTGGTTGAGATACATCCCCATCTGGAGACAGGACTGCCACTGACAGAAGATGTGAGCTGTGTCTAAATCCAGTCTCCGGCCCGTCCACGTCAGCTCCTTCACCCTTTGGAACTCTTCATACAACATCTTAGCACCACATCTCTGCAGCTCTTCTTTACCTAGATAAAGAAAGAACACAAGGGCAGATTTCCAAAAACACTGTATCAGCCTGTCAGTTTCTTCACATATAAATGATTCCACAAAGAAGAAAATCAGTTTAAAAACCTAATTGTTTTTCCTTCTGGCTTCATAAATGCCTTGCTGTATAAATTGAAATATTTATACTGAAGTACCTTTTTAATGACAACCTAGCTTTATTAAGCCCTAAATTATTTATCTTTTCCTTGGAATACAATCTTTTCTGCTGGTCTGTTACCTGACCTTAAACATGTCTGCATGTGAACTCTCCAAAATCTGTCTATGAAAAAATACAAGTGACTGTTAAATAACATTCTCTTTACTGTTCTCTTTCACTAATCTTTCTTTCATGGAAACCTATACTGTAGTGCACTTCTTTTAAAGAAACAGCTGTGTATTCAAACCACACTTTAAATCTGTTAATATGGGATGAAAACTAAAGTATGACTCAAACTTGGACAAATGATTGGCTTCTTTATGTAGTGATGTTAAGGGGAAAGAATGCTGCACGTGTTTAGCTCTGTTTCTGTGTAGGTTTGAGCAGAGGTGCAGAAAATAACATCTGGACCAACCTGAAAGTAATAAAAAGAAGGCCCACCTTTGACTGATTAGTGAGCAGCAAGGTACTGAGCCTGCTAGGGTTCAGGGTCCACATTTCCTAAAAGAAAAGAAATAGACCCTTGACGTGTCCCTTCTATAGGAAGGACTCGGGTAAAACATACTAGCCTGTGTCTTTTAACACACAGGTACTTCCTGTACTATATTTCTTATTCAGAGAAAATACCCTCGACCTGTGTTCCTAAAGCAGTTTGTGTTGACTGTCATATACCCACAGTTGCTGTGATGGCTACTGTCACACTTGAGCCATACTTGCTTGGAGTGTTTGGAGGCCAGGCTGTTTCATTCTTTCATTTAACTTATCCTTTTAAAAAGTAAAATACAGAAAAGTACTATCCATTAAAACTTTCTGCAGTGGTGGAAATGTTCCAAATCTGTGCTAATACAGTATCCTGTACCCACATGTGGCTACTGAGCACTTGATATGTGGCTAATATGATTGAGAAGTTGAATTTTTAACTTGAATTTAATTTTAGCCACATGCAGCTAATAGCTACTATATTAGTATGGTCTACAGTGTGACAACTTCATACTTGTTTTGATAGTATTATACCATTCATAATCTTTTTTAAAATTTTATTGAGGAGTTGAATTTTTGTACAATCATAAATGCATATGTAGTTTTACAATGTGGTATGTCCATGACGCTAATGCAGAGTCACCCCCACCCATTCATAATCTTTCAAAGGGAATGCTGCATTAGCATACCAAGGTGTTCTAGTGCGTCAACATTTATTTTACCTGATAAATGCAGATGAAATTGCCTCAGTGTATTTCAGTAGTAGAAATAGAAGTTTTTTCCTACCCTTACATATTAATTGAACCTCACAGTAGAAGAAAAATGATGAATAAAAAAACAGCACAAACATGAATGTTTATTGTGGTTGTAGGTATTTAGAAGTTCCACTTTCACTAATTTCAATAAGCTTCCTGAGATGGTGCTGCTGTACTAATGATGAGGTAGAAAGTATGGAATCAAAATGCAACTGGCAAAACATGGTTATTATATGCTTCACAAGTTAAAGCATTAGGTGCCACAAAGCAGGCAGGATTAGGCAGTACCAACACACTGCAGCTGTATACTTGGTAGTCTAGCCCCCTGACACTGAGCCTGGCACATGGAAGTGTTCAAAAGTATTTACCAATGAATGAATGGCATTTTGGTGCCTCTGCTTCTAAGTTCTGATCTAATTGATAAGGGTAATAATCTGAGTTTGTATGAATTCTTGAGTGTACACAGTTGGCAAGCAACATGTAAAACCATACTTCTGGAATGTCCAGGTACCTACCAGGGCTGTTGAGTAGCACATCCAAGGGCCCCATCAGCATCCCCAGCAGTAAGGCTTGTAGATGATGTAGCTTTGCCTTGGCCTCTGTGTGCTGCAACCAGTAGCAACTCACAGCAATAGGCAACTTCAAGGAAGCAGGGATTAACTCCAGAATGGTCTGTTTCACCTTCAGGGTCTCTAACAGAATCATCTGCCGCCTAACCAAGGAGACCTGAAAATACACACCAAATATCCAACTGATTACTTTGGGGAATGTCTTTTTTTGATTTGATCTGAGCTGTGAAATTTATCATAAGGAAAAAATAAAAACCACATCCAAAGCATTGAGAACACTGTTAAGATGGGTGAATGGGTGTCCTTTCTGCTCCCTCTAAACAGCCTGAGACCATTGCATCCTCTCTGTGTAGGCTGCTAAGCATATTCATTGTGCCCTTCACTTGGGAACCTTGTTAGAAATTTGGGCCTCAGGCCCTATCACCTAATTTTTTCCCCCAGTAATTCAGTGAACCCAGGAATCTGTACTTTAGTGGCCTAGGTATCCTACTCTGAGTAACAAAAATCTGTATTCAACCTTTTCCTTACTGGCCAGTGAGTATTTAGGTACCACTTTCTCCATGAATACTATTGCAGAAGGCAAATGTTATATGTACATATACATTGTTTGTCTGGGTTCTGTCTCATGTCCCTTGCCCACTGAATTTTTACTGCGTTTGCATTTTCCCATACTGTGTCTGTCTACTGGTGGCCACTGCAGGTTAGAGGTATCTTCAAGAAAGAATTATTTTAAGAACAACCTGCTCTGTCCTTTGAGCAACACACCACTCACTTTTTCTTCATGGTTTAGAGTGTACTTCAAATACAAAGTCCAAAAGTTAACAGCTATTATTTGCAGAAATAATTTTACCTTAATCTCAAGACTTTGAGAACCATAAAGGACTCTATAGATCACTCTTACACATAAGGACATTAAGACCTTTCAGGGAAACTTTATAATCAAACTTAAAGACAGTAGCTGTATTCCTAGTGTCTGTGTGCAGCCAGGAAAAAATTTTTTTCTTCTTTCTGGGTGGACAAGACATTTCTCAGCACCTGGTCAGTAATAAGTGTGGTTGAGAGCTGAGAATGGAGTCATTAACCTGAAATAAAACATAATTGACAAGATGGTTTCATCTTCAATGCACAATGCTTTTGAATAGTACGATTCTAAACACTGGTTTCAGTAATGTGTAGTAAAACATTTTAAACTAGAAATACGTGAAGTGCTTTCATTTTAACAATAACACCTGCTGGAAGCAGCATTAAAGTGAAAAAAAAAAACACATCTCCTACATTTTGAAAAGCACCTCACAAAGCTACATGAATTCTTTTCTGTCATACATATGCTTAAATTACTCAATTCTTAAGCCACGTTAAAACTTTTATGAAAAAAGCAAATGGGCTTTGATGTTAGAGGTGTTCTGCCCTCCTCAACCCTGGTTTTGGGCAAGTTTCTGCTCTTTTCTATAATCCATCTGATCATATGTAAAATGGGCATTATAATAATATTGAACTCCCCAGTCCTCAGTGCCTTCCACAAGGGAACTACTCTGCTTATAGTCCTTTAAAGCTTCTTAGGTTTTATTGCATATGACGACTCCTTTCCCTTGGGGAGTGAAAGCACAGGCTGGCAGAAGTATCCAGAAAGAGGCTGGTCTTGGTATTGTCTCATACACCAAGAATGATCCACTTCCATGTGCCCTTGTGATTCACAACCTTCCATTTGTTAACTTGAGAGGTGTTCTGTCTACCACCTAACAACTAAAATGGTAACCCACTCGGTTTCTATGGCAATTAAATGAAACATTGTATAAAGTTTCCATCACAACTGACACAAATCAGATTATTACCACATCATGTTAACACTTATACCTGCATTTGTGTTTGGAATCACATTTGTACCTGGAACCATTTAGAATTACGGGCCAATCAGAGGCAAAGGCATTGAGGTTAATATAGAATTAATTCATGCTGAAGGAAAGCCAAATGATACTACAGCACAGAGAATGAACTAAAATTTCACCCTTCTCTGAGTATGGGTAAGTGATTAGAACACACCTGACATCTCACTGGGCATGGAATATAATTAGCATGCTCCACTGCATTACTCAGTTGGATTTCTTTGTGGGGTCAAAGTGTTTTTACCTGTTTCACACCACACACAGTAAACTCTGGAAAAAATGTAGAAGGCAAGAAACCATTTTCATGTCCTCAGAGTAGGCAGTAATTTCTTAAGTAGGTCACAAAAGTGGTATCCATAAATAATAAAATTTTAAATGACTACACTAATACCTGTTCATTAAAACATATAAAAGAGAAGACAGAATGGGTGAGGCTATTCATAAATATGTTATTTGACAAAGGACCAGCATGCAAAACTGCAGAAAAATGGGCCAAGTGTTTGAACAGAAACATCACACAACAGAATATCCACATGGGTAATGAATATATGAAAAGGTGCTCCAGTCATCAGAGAAATACAAATTACCTACCTAAAAGGCTACAATGATAATGCTACACAAGCACCAGATTAGCTAGAAAAACATGTGAAAGGCAAGAAAATACAAAGTATTGGCAAGGATGTAAGAAAGAGGTACTCTCATGGTGCTGGTGGGAATATTAATTGGAACACTCCTTTGCAAGGCCATTTGGCAATGCTGCTTATAAGCTGAACTTATATGTATGGTGGTATGACTCAGCAATATCACTTGTAGTTATATATGCAACAAAACATGGTCGTGTTTGAAATAGTCCAAACTGGAAACTACCCTAACGCCCATCACTTGTCAAGTAGAAAAATCAATTGTGGTATGTTCCTACAATCCATGATCTACAGCTATGCACAGTGATAGGAATTTCACAAACACTGAGTAAAAGATGAAAGAATTCCTTTATAAATACAGTCAAATCTGCATTATTAAAAGTCAGGAGAACGATTACAGAGGATGGGAGAGAGTGACTATAGGGAAAACTGCTGGAGTGGTGATAGTCATCCATCTGGGTATTTGCATGGATGTATCAAGTTTGTGATAATCTAGCTGTACAATAATTGTGCACTTTTCTATATGCATATACTCAGGGTTGAACTGCAAAGCAGCAAGAGAAAACAAGTCATGGGTACATAAATTATTCTAATTGTAAGATGGATTCACAGATATGAACATGTCAAAACACATCAAAATATTCTTCAAGAATATTTCTTTGTCAGCCAGCTTTTTGATGCTATGTCCAAAATACCCAATGAGCAGCTTTGAGGAGGAAAAGTTTATTTTGGGTCATGGTTCTGAGGTATAGTCCATGGTCAGCAAGTTCACTGCTCTAGGTAAAAGGTAAGGCAGAACATCATTGCAGATAGGTGTGAGAGAGGAGATGAAGGAGAGAGAGGAGAGAAAAGAAAGGGCGGGAGGGAAGAAATTAAACCTTCCAGGACATATACCCAGTGACCCACCTCTTTCAGCCATGCTCCACTGGCCCAGAGTTAGCACCCAGCACAGTAGTCCATTCAAACTAGGCTGGACTGATTAGGTTACAGCTCTCATAGTTGTCATTTTCACTCCCAAACATTCCTGCATTAACGCAGGAGCATGTGAGGAACACATATACAAACTGTAACAAATGCTAACTTGATTTTATTAATATGAGTGAAGTTTTAATTTCTTGTTTGAAAATGTGACATGTTCAGCTTTCTAGTTTTGTAACAATGGAAATGTTATAAACATAGATTGTCAGATTTGTTACTAAGTATGATAAAGATGACTTAAAACTGCATCTAGTGCTGGAGGGGTTGCAGAGAGATAGGAACTACTAGCACACTGTTGGTAGAACTGCACACTGGTACAGCCCAGTGTGCAGTGTGGGTGAATCCTCAAAAATTAGGGATGGACCCACCATATGATCCAGCTATCTCTCTCCTGGGTATTTTTCCAGGGGAGTTGGAATCAGCACACTAC
The DNA here is from genome assembly GCA_004027875.1 of Aplodontia rufa. Taxonomy (NCBI): domain Eukaryota; kingdom Metazoa; phylum Chordata; class Mammalia; order Rodentia; family Aplodontiidae; genus Aplodontia; species Aplodontia rufa. The sequence goes on from PVKS010000424.1 coordinate 158,959, forward strand.
AGTGACACAGAAAAATCTATATTCATAGCAGCTCAATTTATAATAACTAAATTATGGAACCAACCCAGATGCCCCTCACTGGATGAATGGATCCAAAAACTGTGGTATATATATACCATGGAGTTCTACTCAGCAATTAGAAACAATGACATTGCAGCCTTTGTAGGCAAATGAGTGGCAATGGAAAAAAATCATGTTGAGTGAAGTTAGCCTAACCCAGAGTCAAGGGTTGAATGTCTTCACATTTAATTTGTAAGTTTAATTGCAAACACAAGCATTTTTGTAATTTTCAGTATAATTATGTAATGTAAAAATTGAAGGCAACATTGGGATCTGTAAGAACATTTTCCCTTCACAACAGCGATTTGTCTGAGCGTTCTCCAGGTATAAGCATGAGAATCATGAGTATCAAACTAAGTGAGAAACTATAATGCTATTATAAACCTGAAGCCTTAAAAACAAACAGTTCTTGTCAATAAATAAACATAAGACCCAACCATCCGTACTAATCTTAACTGAAATCTGATGTAGTCTGAGATGTTAGCTATGCCAATACCAAGTGCCTATATGTGCATTTTATTTTTGTAGTTCAGAATTTTTTTTTCTTAAGCCACATAACCCTATTCTATTGATAGCTGCTATCAATACAGTAGTAGTAATTGGAAAGAAAACAGTGGAAATGACAGATTTAGAGCCAAAAGTGTTAGGTTTGAGTCTTAGCACTCACCCTCTGGCTTAGATATTACCTAGTTCACTTGAGTTTTACTTTACTTATCTACAAAATGAAGGTCAGACAGTAATCTCAGTTTATCATGTTAAGAAATATATATGAAAGCATCTTATCTATAAAGTGATTAAACTTTCATTAGTATTACAAATACTTACCTTGGTCAGTTTGCTCAAGTCAGAAAGATCCTTGGGCAGTTCTACTGCATCAACAATTGATGTTTTGATATTTTTATTAATCCTTTCCACTTCACTGAAAGCTAGAGGCTGAGGAGACAGTGCATTCCAGGATATGTTTTCTGGATGTGACAAAGCATTCAAAAGAAGCCCATAGATAATTTGCCGGATGGGCTGAGATACTCTGTGGGCATTTGGTTGCTGCATGTTTTCTACCTGTGTTTGAAGGATGGTTCGTCTTAGCACCAGAGCATCACTGATGAAAGGAGATAGTTGGCCTTTGGCTAAAGCCACTAGTACCCATTCTGGTAAACCCAGATTCAAGGCATCTGGACAGACATAAGTGCCATACTGGAAGAAGTTGTGCAGCTTCACCTGAGACATCTGGTATTCCTCCATGGAACAGCAGAGAAGTTCCTTAACATTTTCTTGATCCTTTTTTGGGAGGTATTTCAGAACATTATCTAGTGCTTCAGTAGGGTCTGTAAAATGAGACAACCAGTTCAGAAGTCCCAGAACTCGGTGGTGTCTCCTCCCCTTAGAACTAGTAGCTTTAAGAGGAAGGCGTACTTTACTTAAGAATGTTTCTATGATGGGCAGATTAACATGGTCATTCCCACAAAGCACCGCAAATAGAGGTAGTAGAGTTTTGTTCATATTGTTGAAGTGATGGCAAAGTGCATCAAGGAAAAAGCATTTGGCAGGAATATAGTAATTTTGTGTGCCCTTAATAGTGTTCATATTTCTCCACTGGAAGCTATTCAATGGGCAAAACCCAGTTTTCAGGTCAAAAATGCAAAAGTCACTATCTGACGATAACACAGGGCAATTCCAATGATTGGCAAGTGTCATAATGTCCCGATCTGCTTCTGAAAAGCACTGGACAAAGCATACCTGCAGTTTGTTCAAAATCTGTATGAATACTTCACGAATGAGTAAAGGACACACACACCCACCCCCACCAATAGATAGAGAATGAGCCATCTGGATCTTCTCTCTGGCTCGATCCTTTAAAGTTGTAAGCTTTTTATCTGAAATGTCACATCCTCCATCTAATACAACATATGGGCATATGTTACAAGCAAACAGTGATTCAAAGAAGTTTTGTACAACATCTGCAAAAGAATCATAGTCCCCTCCATATCGAAGCTCCAAGTTCGAACTGAAACAAAGTCGGTGGAAAAGAGCATAGCCGTCAATGATAATTTTTGTGTCCCGCAATTTCAAATCAGCGAAGAACTCATTACTGTGATCTTCCACAAAACTCATTAGTCCTCGGATACCCATGATGACAGTATGAAGAACTGCCTGTTTAAAACAATGGAACACATTTTCAGTTGATGCTGGTTATCAGGCACCAAGTCATGGCTCCCAGCACCATTAAATCAATAATAACAAATGCTGTGAAGTGCTCTTCAGATAGAACATGTTGGTTGTCCCCATCTCTGAATTCTTACCTAGATCCTCAGGCAGTACTAGTGAGCACTTTTTTAAAAGAGCTTTCTTGTGTGATACAAGGTACAATCTCAATGTTTCATGGGTTTTGATCTTTGCATAGAGACTGCTGATAATTATAAAGGAAAATCAGTTAAAATTCATTACGGACACACCAGAATATAAGTTTTTTTGACTTTTGATACTGAGATAACAGTCACCATTTTACATTACCAATCTCATAAAAAAAAAGCATTGGGTTTCAGTAAAGCGTGCAGGACCCATGATAAGCACTGTTTTTATTTAATTGATAATCAGAGCCTAGGAACTTTTTTCAGGTCTTGGGCTTGTGGACCTTCTTAATTGGTATAGTCTCTCCTAAGGGAAACTACTACTTCCTGTCTCTAGGAATCCAACTACCAGTTCATTACACCAGGGGTTCTTTTCATCTCATCTTCGCATGTCTGGTGCAGTTACTTTTCCCCACTTGGGTAACAACTCACAGGATTAGTATTACTGGTTTTCTCTTCTGGTTTCAAGATTCAATATGGCTCAGCACGGCACTATTACCAGTCCTGCCTGTATTTAAAACCCGGAAATTTTGTCAACAAGGCATTTTTCTTTTTGCATTCCGGTTTTTAGATATATTACATTAAAGTTTATCTTTTTGATTACTAAATTTGTGGCATCCTCTTACATTTTGCACTGACCTCGTCCAACCTTGTTCATTTCTCAGCAGTAGATCCTATACAGTACTAATTTCTTTATTCTGTCGAAAAGGCGTCTGCGAACACGGCTAATGGGGCCCATCAGAGCGCCCTGCATGCAGCATTCGTTCGACATCTGCTTACTGGGTAGGGAAAGGTGCGCAAAAGGTCTAACTCCTCAAACACCGGAATGGTATACAGCTCCCCGCCGGCTCTGACACCAGCGTGACCCACGTGCTCTGCCCTGGCAGAGGACTGTCCCCTGCATCAGAGGCCCGCAGGAGCCCAGCAGGGACCCGCATCCCCGCACGTGGGCTTAACCCGAAGAACAGCAACCGGAAGCCCCCGGAGTGGCGTCACTGGGAAGCCGGGTTAGATGAAAGCCGGGGTGCAGACTGCGCGGTCCGGAGCGAAGGTGCTCTCGGGCCCGGAGGTGGGCGATCGCTGAAGAAGGCTGGGACCTACGTTTCGAAACGTCCGCCGTCTTGCTGGGAAGCTCAGACCGTCGGTCCTCCGTTTATTTCCCCGCCTACTTGGGTCGGCAGACACTTCCGCCTGGCGGACCGCCTCGCCCCGACTTCCCAGCATGCCCCGCGCCGTCTCCTTAGCGACGGCGCCAAACAGCCGTGGCGGCCGTGCTCTGCGGCTCCGCGGGTGCGGCAACCCCTAGATTGAGGCCCGCCCAGTTCCTGGAGGGACTGGGGGATGCCACCCGTGCCGCTGCCCCGCGCCCGCAGAGGCGAAAGGTAATGCGAACGGCGTGCCCGCTCCCCTCGCGGGGAAGCTAGTGGTTTCCCGCTGCCCCGGCCCGGGTCTGCACGTGCGGCCTCCCGTCTCGCGCCCTTCTCGCTTCCCAGGACTCTGCAGACCAAGAGCATCGGATGCCCCTCGGTATACCTTAAACTGCTTTGCGAAAATGTGCATTAAAAAAGCAATAATAATAAGCGGCAATGAAATTGTTCCTTTTACCTTAAGGTTCAAGTTTACCATTAACTTTAGTTAGTCCTCTACTTTAGCAGAACCTGTGTCAAATCGGCTTCCTCAAGTTCATTACCAGGGAGCAAGTTTATTACTTTGTTTCAACCAGGGGTAAACACTCCCCTTTTCTTTGTTCCTCCAAAGAGATTCATTGCACTTCTCACGGATAACTTGCATGAGGTGGTAATCTGTCTTTGGCGAGGTTCCCGTGTATCTTTCTTCCTGTCCCTCTTTTTACCCCTTGGGCGGTAGCTGGGCTGTTGGACACTTTTTTGACCTCATAACGCTTACTGAACACCTAGTACATGTCAGGCGTTTTCTGGGCCCTGGGGTTTCAGAGAAAAGGTGTGTTTTGCTCTTAAGTGTGTCTGCCACCCTGGGGGGGCTAGGGGTGTTAACAAGAGACACACCTGGTCGCTCAAGTGAGCAGGTGGGATGTAGATACCGGTACATTCTCAGGTAGCACTATGGTCACACACAGGAGACCAGCGGGAGGGATGGCCTACAGGTGGATTGGAATGAGCCCAGGAGGTAGGGCTGAGTGTGAACTTGGCCTGCAAGGAACCTAACTTCAGAGCTCTCTGCAGCCCAGGTCAGGCTGCTTCCACACTACTGGGTTTCAACTCTTCTTACAAATAGGAGTGCGGGAACTAGACTTCCAGCAGACACTATTCTGTCCTCCAATTCTGTCCTTCACTGAAAGGGGACCTTAATCTCTTTAAGGAGGATTACTGAGTGATCTGAAGGGCTTTTTTCAGTCAAAAAGGCTGTGAGACCATACATTATTTTTTTCTGAATAGCTTAATTTGTCCAGAGAGCACTTTTATGTTTTATGCCAGTGAAGAAAACAAACAAAAGGTACATTTGGAGGCCTGCTCTCTATAGTTTTTTCAGCAATAAATTTCACTAACATTTCCTTGTGGGGGGCTACTGACCTCTCTGGAACGGGGTGAAACATCTGATCAGTACATTATTTAGTATAGAAAATGTAAGAATGAGTATTTATGTGTTTATGTTCTCTTTTAAGAAAATTTGTAATGGCCTTGTGGGGGTTTTCTGGTTAACTGACACTACTACCACATAAAGGCAATCGGTCTTCGTTACAAACAATAGCTTTTTGTCTTATTACTTTGGAGTTGATGAATATGAAAACCTAACCCCAAAGCATACTCTTCAATTTAAAATCATTTTCATATAGATTTAAAACAAAAACATACTTTTCATGATTACTAACAAAATAGTTAACATTTTGATTTTACTATATACATACTCAGGAAATAGTCCTACTTTTCATAACTCTGCCATGCATTCCATAACTCCTTGAGGAAATACAGTTTTACCCATAGCACCTTTATATTCAGCTAATGTTAAAATACAATTTTAGATTTGAATTGTATTTGTGTTACTTCTAATCCAGGGAGATTACTCTAGTGGGTATAATAGCAACTGTAGAAACTGGATCAGAATTTGATTAGTACGGGAAGAAATTTAATCCTTACCCTTTCTCAAATCTGTTTTAATAAATGGAAAAATTATTTAAAATTTACAGGAAAAACCTGAAGGAAACCAATATTATGCTATCTAGTTTAATCCTAACTCCTAACTCATTATTATAAACCATATTAGACATAAAGTGGGAAGAGAGCATTGCAAAATGTTGATACAAGTGTTGTAGACTTAAGAAAGTGACAACAGTATTTGGATTTTTATTTTTGTTTTGGTGATACCAGGGCTTTAACCCCAGGGTAGTCTATCACTGAGCTACATCTTCAGTCTTATTTATTTATTCATTCATTCATTTTGGGATTGAACCCAAGGGTGCTTTACCACTGAGCTACATCCCGAGTGCTCCTTATTTTTTATTTTGAGACACAGTCTCACTCAGTTGCTCTAGCCTGCCTTGAATTTGCGAGCCTCTTGCCTCAACCTCCCAACCTGCTGATATTACAGGTGCCCAGCTCCCAGGACATTTTTCGTGGTTTTCTTTCCCCTCTCCCTTCCCTTCTTTCCTTCCTTGCTCCCTCCATCCTTCCCTTCCTTTCTTGGGTTGAATCTAAGAGGCATTTTACCGCTCAGCTACGTCGCTAGCTCTTTATTTTTTATTTTTTGACAGGTTGTCACTACATTGCTTACAGCCTTGCTAAGTTGCCCAGATTGGCCTCTAATTTGAAATCTTTCTGCCTGAACCTCCTGAGTAGCTGTGATTACAGGTGTATGCCACCAGGCCAGCTGGATTTTTAAATTATTTTTTTAATTTTGACAAATTTGGATGTACAAAGATAGGCTCTCTTCCTATGAAGATTACCTTGTCCTGGAATTTTCAGTATCTACCTTTTTATTTTCCCCTCTGAACTCATTAAAGCTAACCAATATGTAATCATTCAGCTTGTTAATCAGGGTGCAGGTATTACTGTCAAAAATGTACAGGTTTGTTAGGTGTTTTTAAATATCCTTTAGACTTGATCTGTGGATTTTTTCCATTTCAGGCTGACCAGCATTTCTTGGATGAATTTGACCATCTATTAGGAGACTTGAATGTTAAATTTCTATAAATGAATAGACCAGTCCTATATTGTTTGGAGCAATGCTGAAATTCCAAGAGGCTGCTAGGTGTATGAGTGGATCAGCAGCTATTTCCACTTATCCAGAGACCTTGATTGCTAGAAGATATGTGCTTCAGCAGAAACTTGGCAGTGGAAGTTTTGGAACCGTCTATCTGGTTTCAGATAAGAAAGCCAAACGAGGAGAGGAATTGTAAGTAAAAATTCTTTGTACTGACCTTGAGTTGGCTGTCCTGTATGTGCAGCCCCTGGCTGAATAGGGGATGGCCTTCCACCTCCTCTTTGCATTAAAGCAAGATACTGTTAAAGATAGAAAAGCTCCTTCATTGAACTCTTCAGATAAGGGTTTTTTTTTTTCTTCTCTTGTGGTCTTGGATTGGAACCCAGGGCCTCATGCATACTGGCAAGCACTCTGTCGCTCAGTTATACCAGAGCCCCAGATAAGTTTCTTAAAGGCCTTTCAGTTGTGAATAAAGTATCTGAATGACCTAGAGAAGGGAAATGGGGATAGATTATGTGAGAATTACTTATGCATACCACAGCCTCAATTACAACATTGGTTCCACTTAACTTGATTGGAACTTCTTGAATGAGAAAAGAAGCATTGCTTATAACTGCACTTTTAGAAGTACTATGAAATATAAATAAGAAATCATTCACATTTGAGGTGAATAGAATACATTGAAGGAAACATGATATTAATTTTATTTGGCTTTTCTGTGAAAGAGATTTTCAAAATCAACTCTCAAACTAAATATGTCAACAAAACTGAGCCTTCTATTTAAAGTTAACTTATATTAATGATTACCTTGTAAACTGCTTTTCTTGCATTTTGACCAGACCCTGTGAACTCTCATAGTAGAGAAAACTGTCATACTTTTGGATAACACACATCTCTTATGGATAAGGATAAACTTCCCTTTTTAGCTTAAAGTTTTTAATTTTAATTTTGGCAGCAGAAGTTAATTGGAACTGAAGTTAGGATAAGAAACTTATACATCAGGAACATAGGAGACAGAGAAAGCAGAAGGACGAATGATGTAAGAAATCAGCCCTTAGCCCTAGGAGGACAGCTTTCCATCCCATAATCTGTTCTTTTATTCATAATTTTTTTTAGTGACTCTGAGTTATTCCGGCTTTTTCTCATTGGATGTTTAAGTGCAGATTTAAAGTCAGTGTGATGAATACTTTTTTACTTTATGTTATAGAAATTACAAAGGTAAGTGTTACTGATCCTACAACTTTATTTTAAAGATTGACATTTTAGGTAGTCTGTGTGCAGATGTTTTCTTTTAAAGAGAGGGAGAGAGGGAGGGAGAGAGAGAGAATCAATTTTATTTATTCATCTTGTTTTTGTTTCTCCAACACTCAGTTGTGTATGTGGTACTAGGGTTTGAACCATGGTCCTTGTGCATGCAAGGCAAGTGCTCCAACCTCTGAGGCACCGCTCTAGCCCTGTGTGTAGAATTTTTAAAAGTTATAGTTTTCAATCAATTTCTACATGGATAAAGGTAAAAGAACTGGCATTTTTTCTGGTATTCTTAGAGCATGAATTATGGCTCTAAGAAAAGATTATTCCTTTTCCAGAAAGGATTTACCCCACCTCTTCAATCCTAGAAGCAGTCTTCTAGCTGTACAGAGTAGGTTGATAAATTTCTGACAATTATTAGAAAGCCTTCAGCATTGAGTGTAAGACCTAATTTTGACTTAGGACTTATAAAAACTGCACCGTAGGACCATATCCACTTTTTTTGTAAACAAATTAGAGATATGAAGAATTTAAAGAGAATTTACAGGAGGGCCTAAAAATTGATTAAAAGGAGGAAAAAAATGTGTGAAAACCAAACTTGAAAGCGTTAGACTTGAGATGGTTGACTGCGGCATGTGTGTAAAGGTGTTTGTGCCTGTAGGAGGAAAGAAAGCGAGAAAAAGTTGGGGGTCTGGAGCTGGTGACTGTTAATGATTTGTGAGTGACCTTTCTTGAATATGAAATAATCTTAAAACACACGACTTGAGCTGAAGATAGTAGACAAATATTAGTGTTAAGGAATGAATCCAAAGATGAGAGTAATGGAATCATTTGGCATTAGAAAGTTTCATCTGGAATATTTGGAAGGAATCACTCAGCATCAGAATCTCTATAACAGATTACATACTGGTCACATTCAGCCTTCAGACGTGTTTTGTTTGGCCTGCATAGTGTTTCTTTTTAAAAAACCTAAATTTGTTGCTAGAATTTTCAAATGGGCAGGTCTCAAAAAATTGAGCATTTCATCTAATCTAGAAAAAAAGTAAAAATATTTGGTAACATTTGCCAAAATTTTTGCCTATGTACCCACAATGGACTGGACCTGGGAAACAGTTATTCCCTTTGGACATATTTTGTGTTCTCTAATTAGCTACATTCCTGTTCTTTCTCATGTCCTTTAGGACCAACTGCATCTTACATTTCCACTATATGCTGACCTTTGTAGACAGTAGAAATTTGCTGAAATTCAGAAGAGAATGGATATGACTGTTCACCAAAATCCTAGAGTACTAGAAATAGGGCACTACAGTGTCACCAATAAGTCAATGGCTTTGGAGCTGAACAAGTCAAGGAGCAAAGTAGGCCTGTTCTTAATTGTGAGGTTAACATTATGCAGGTTCCTAATCTGAACTTTAATCTTCTCCTCTGTAACATGGGCATAATACCTCATATGATTGTAATAAGGATTAAAAATACATAAGATGGAGGTGTCACATGGCCTTATATAGAATTATCACTCAGTAACAGCTGAGATTCAGTTTAATTATAAACAGTACAAATAATGAAATAATTAAAGGTAGCCTAATAAAACTTTAGCTAATCACTATCTAATGACTGAAATTGGAACCCTCTACTAAATGGAAGTTTTTCTTTGGCCTTCTGCTTTTAAGAGATAAAAACATCTTCCAAAGTAATTAAGGCATGCAATTTTAAAAAGTTGCAGGATTTCAAGAATTTTTCTTGATGTCATAATAATTCTATTGTCATCTACTCCTTTATGTCGCTATAGCTAACAAAGTAAATTTGTTTTCAGAGTGCTAATTTTTTTGCATTGAGAATTGGACCCGGGGTGCTTTACTATTGAGCTATATTCCCATTTGTTTTTATTTTTATTTTGAGACAGGTCTTGCTGTGTTGCTGAGGCTGGCCTCAAACTTTGGTTCTTCCTTGTCTCAGCTGCCTGTGTTGTCTGGCTCCAGAATATGAACCTTTTAGCTGTGTTAAGATATCAACTCTTCAGCAGTTGTTATTATATTTAGTACACATACAAGAATCAGAAAACTAAACTCATATTACTTTTTAGATTTTACCCCCCACAGGATTGACAGTTGGACTTTTAGTTTGTGAGCAAAGCACATTATTAGCACTATTCATTTGGTTAGGTGGCATTTTAAATATTACTTTATGTACTAGACCACAAATATAGGAATTTAGTTATTGTCAGAGGTGAGAAAAAGATGAATATTTCCTAAGAAGTCTTCTGTACTGTTATGAATACTTTTCCTTAATAGATCAGAGTAGTTCTGACTTCCTTCATTGGAGACATGCTCCTAAACTTTTGAGCTGATAAGGAAGGTGTCACATTATCCCTTGGTGTCAATGTTAAAGGAGTGCCTTGAGTAGACTATGGGTCTGAGTTGGGATGTAGGATACTTGTTGATAGCTTCTATGAACTCTAGGTTTATATAATACACATTTCTAGATTTAATCACAGAATTTAACAAAATGGAATAGTTGTATACATGTGCATGGCGCTTCTAAACTTTTCCATCAGAATAGTGCGGTTTCTCATTATGCCACTTGGGGGCACCACTTTATCATTGATATTTTGTGTATACCAGTGAAGTTTAATTACACTTTAAATACCACATTCCTTTAAATGTTTATTGATTTCCAGAATAGCTATGGGATAGAAGTAAAAGTTACAGGCATTATGCTTGATTAGTGCATGTTTGGAAATAATTTTTTGGCATAAGTATCTGGCATCCGTTTTTTAGTTATCTCAGTAGAATAAAATTAAACTCTTAGACTGAGTAGTGATGGGATAGAGGTTTTTCCTTTATTGTATTATACATTGTGAAATTTAAAAAGCAACTTTTGGGATTTTAAAAATTAAGTATAGCTGTTATGATCTAATGAATGTACTTATATTTTCATATTCCTAAAAAGATTTTTCTAATTCTAGTACATAATTTCATCTTACATTTTCATTAAGATATCAAAGTATGGGCTGGAGTGGTGGCTCAGCGGTTTCGGTGCTTGCCTGGCAAGCATGAGGACCCGGGTTCAAACCCCAGCACCACGTACACAACTAAGTGTTGGAGCAACTAAGGCCATGTGAAAAACTAAATAAAGTTGTTTCTCTCTTTCTCTGTCTCTCTCACTGTCCCTCTCTCTTTAAAAAAAAAAAGATATCAAAGTATTTTATTTTTATTTTATTGAAACAACACATGAACATTATACATATTTATGGGATACTATGTGCTGTGTCTATATATATGTGTATATGTACACATACTCATATGTTCAAATCAGAGTGAGTATATCTCTTCAGACATTATCATTTCTTTATGGGGAAAACATTAAAAATCTTGTCTATTTTTGAAATATACAGTACATTATCATTATCTGTAGTCACCTTATTGTGAAATAGAACACTAGAACTTATTTCTCATTTTTATCTATAACTTAGCATCCACTAACCAACCTTTCTCCACACATTCTCCAGCATTTGATAACCACCATTCTCCTTTTTACTTCTATTGGATAAACTTCTTTAGACATATGAGTGATACCATACAGTATTTGTCTTTCTATGCTGGGTTTATTTCACTTAAGACAGTGATTTCCAGTTTATACATGTTGTTACAAATAGTAGAATTTCATCATTTGTTTATGGCAAAATAGTACTCCATTGTGTATATGAGCCAAATTTCTTTTATCCATTCATCATTTTTGATGGATACTTAATTTGATTACTTTTCTTGGCTTTTGTGAATAGTGCCTACAATAAACAATGGTGTTTCTTTGATATACTGATTTCATTTTCTTTGAATATATGATCAGTATTGGAATTGCTGAATCATATAGTAGTTCTATTTTTATTTTATTTTTTAAAGAAAGAGAGAATAGGAGAGAGTGAGAGAGAGAATGAGAGAATCAATTTTATTTATTTTTTAATCTGGTCTTTGTCTCTCTGACACTAGTTGTGTTTATGGTGCTGGGGTTTGAACCTGGGTCCTCACGTATGCCAGGCAAATACTGTAACCACTGAGCCACTGCTCTAGCCCGGTAGTTATATTTTTAATTTTCAGAGGAACCACTATATTGTTTTCCATAATTGCTGTACTAATTTACATTTCCTTGAATGGTGTGCAAAGGTTCTCTTTTTCTCCACATCCTTTGCCAAAACTTGTTATCTTTAATGTTTTTGGTAATAACCATTCCAATTGGAATGAGGAGATAGATCATTGTGGGTTTGATTTGAGTTTCCCTGATGATTAGTGATGTTGAGTATTTTTCATATATCTGTTGACTGTTTCTGTCACCTTTTGACAAATGTTTCTTTAGGTCTATTTCCCATTTTTAAATCTTTTTATTTTCTGTGAAGTTGTTTAAGTTTCTTGTACATTCTAGATCAGATGTATAGGCAAAATTTTGATGAGTTAACAAGCCACTTTGGCTTTTAATACAATGCATGCATTTTAATAAAAAAAGATGCTAAGGAGTTAGACTCAACCTAAAATACATAATTAAACTTGTAACTAATTATCCCCACCACTTCAATGACTTTCAACATCTTATCAGAATTGGATGATTTTTTTGTAGGTTGTAATGATTTAAAATTTTTTTATCACACTAAATAAAATGATTCAAAGGAATTTGATTAAAATAGTGATTAAAGTAGATACAGTGATTCTACTATGTGGACTTGATTTTCTTCTGTGGTCTGTTGTAGTCTATTAAGTATTTAATATAAGTTAAATATTGAAACTTTGCTCTGGACTGAGCAAGGTGGATGCTGAAGCAACAGAAGATAAGGCCTGATCCTCAGACACTTCCAATCTGGAAGAGACAGAATTAACTGACATAAAAAAACTAGCAAATGGTACAGCACAAAGATTAAATATATGTGTGGCAGGTTGCTCTTAGAGATATTAGTGGCCACTCGTTCCTTTTCTGGCTAAATATGATCTTTATCTTACTAATTTCTGTGTATTCCCTAAGAACTTTAATATTTCCTTCTTGGTCCTGTCCATGTAAATATCCAAACATTCCTACCCTTAACTATGGTCCCTACACTTTGTCCTTTGCCTAAATCATATGGTCAACATGATAAACATGGGGATGCTTTCTTTCTCCAGAGGGCATTTCTTCCTAATTTCCTATGTCTACAACATGAGATGAGTATTAGGAGTTTAATAAAGCATGACCTCTGAGTCTTTGAAGAAATGTCCTGATGCCAATGAATAGAGCCCCAGGTCTTTGCCTCCCTGGAGAATTCCTGGGTCTGTATTCGTGTGGAGTTTTTTAAAGTCCTGACAAGCTGATTTCCCACTCATCCATGAAAACAAAGTGGAAGAGGGAGGACCAGGAGTTGTTGCTAGATTTAGTTCCATTTACAACAAAGATGAGTGGTCTTAGACTTAAGAATATAGAAGATGGAAAGTGGTAAAAAAGGCAATTAAATATTGTGTGCATGTATGAATATGTAGCCATAAATTCCACTATAAGTATAATTTTAGTGCACCAGTAAAATTTTTTTAAAAGAAATTATCCCCCCCCCCCAAGTTTTGATATCAGAGCCCATTACTATAAAGCTAGATAGTTCTTCAAACCCCAGTCTCTCCTGAGGGCATCTCAGACTTAACAGCCCAGATCTAAAGTGTTCTACTGAGATAGAACCACTGTCTGTCATGGGGTTGAAAGTGGACAGTGTTGGGGCTGGAGCGGTAGCTCGGCGGTTACTGCGCTTGCCTGGCATGCGCAAGTACACGGGTTCAAACCCCAGCACCCATGTACACAACTAAGTGTCGGAGCAAAGAAAGCCATGTGAAAAACTCAATAAAAATTGATTCTCTCTGTCTCTGTCTCTCTCTCACACTGTCCTTCTCTCTTAAAAAAAAAAAAAGAAACTGGACAGTGTCTTTGAAGGACTGAATCATGTTTGAGTCACTATGCTGTGATCCAGGCCTCAACTTTTCATCTTAAAGTACCCAGACAGTCAGCCTTGATGAAGATCTTATGCTAACTTAAGTCCAGACAAGATAGATCTATAAATCATTATGGTAATTCTTAATTCAAGACCTAGAATGAAAAGTATCTCATTTCTTGATATTCTGGTAGAAATTCTGGAGAGGCTGAGTATCTAATGAGAGGTGAAAATGACAGTGGAATAATTGAACAGTTGTTCCTTTAAGCCCGGTAAAGGGTCTTATAACAAAAAATCATTCCATTTTTCTGGGAATCTTCAGATCCATTGTCTGTCTGTGGAAAACTTCTGGATACAAAAATAAACAATTATCTTTAGGGTACCTCCTTCCCCAATATTGAAAATTGTACATGTGCATTTTACAAAAAGCACAGATGTGCATAAAGATGCCAGAAAATCATCTACAATCCCAATTTTTGGTCTTTTTTGACAAAAATTTATTCAATCTTTTAAGGAAACATGGCATTGGTCATAGGTTGCCTCAGAGATGGGGTATAGGGAAAAAAGGAGATTGACTTTTGGCTGAACCCTTTTTGTGCACTTGGAATTTTGTACTCTTTCAGGATACAGAGCAAAACAGGAAAACCCACAACGAAAAAAGTAAAACACCCTACTTATTCAAAAAATATTGGTCACCATTTACTGGTCACCTGCTCTTCAAGGAGCTGGAGTCTGGTGAAGTGGTCCGTGACCATGGCTGAACAGTAAACTCACAGTATTTTAAAAATACAGATGCTGAGTCTTAGGCCAATAGATTCTGTTTGGCCTGAAGTGGGTCCTGGACATCAGGATATATGAGAGCTTCTAGAAGTGAAGAAGGTGCAGCAAGGCTTGAGAGTGTCTAGTCTGGTGGGGAAAATAAAAACAAGAATTTTATAATCATAAAGAGAAGCAATTGTAGGTTGCAATACTTACTACTGTGAAAGAAGAGTCTTGGTTGCTGACTAGCGTGTGCAATGTCCTTCGTTCAATTCCCAGCACCATGAAAATAAACAAATAAAATAATGTGTTGTACAACAGACCCATCTAGGCCAGGTTGGGTAAGTCAAGGCTTCCATGAGAAGTATTGTTTCAGGTGAGATCTTAAGAGTGACTAAGAAGTAGCGACAGTTTTTACCCTTTATTGGGTAACAATTGTTTGGAGGGCTTGTTAGAAAGTACGGATTGATGGGTTCCCCCATCTTCAAAGTTCCTGATTCCACTAGTCTGGTGGGAGGAGCCTGAACACTTGCAGGTTAAACAGCTGCTCCTGGTTGCATGAAGACTACACTTTGTGGATCATTGAATTATGCATAAGTATGGGGGAACAGACCATTCTCTGTGAAAGACCTAAAATGGTATAGGGGGTTTAAAGCACCATTTTAAATGCCTGTGTTATAGTCTGCTTGTATGGCTTTAATATCATTTGGTTTCCTCTAAATGTATTTCTAGGTTGTGGCATCCTCTTTAGACTTTTACTTATTTTTCTCCACGTCCTTAGAAATTTAATATAATGATCATTTCAGCATATCCTGTCAACAGCATAACTCTGGAAAACTAATGTACTGTGCTTCAGTCACTGAAAAGTCACAGGCATTCTGTGTCATTCAATTGTAGTATTTTAGGGTCTGTTTTAAATTATGGCCACATTTGCTGAGAGGCTCAGTTGTAATTAGAAAAAAAGTGCTTCATCCATTTTCAAGTTTCTTTCTGACACATTGAGAAATCAGTTTTCATGTTATAAGGACTAAACTAAAAAAAAACTCACTTTCTTATATGTAGTTTTTCACTGTTCATAAAAAAGGCTATATTTCTTCTTAGAGAATTAAAAAATTGGTCATAGGAGCTGGATAGTGTAAAAAATAATTAAAATGACTAATAGCTTTTACTGTAACGTGTGGATTTTATAATATCTGAAGTAAATTTCAATAACTCAATCATGATAGCAATATCTGCCATTTAATGGCTGATGGCAAACTACTAAACAGTATCTACTTAACAATATCCTAAGCTAGTGTTTACACATTGCACCTACTGATACCTATTTATGAATTTTTGTTTAATCATTGTTTTAAAGAGAGAGGGACAGAGAGAGAGAGAGAAAGAGAGAAAGAAACAATTTTTTTTTTTTTAGTTTTTCATGAGGCTTTCATTGCTCCGAGACTTCGCTTTGTATGCAGTGCTGGGGTTTGAATTCGTGTACTTGCACAAGCCAGGCAAGGGCTGTAACTGCCGAGCCACCTTATTTAATCATTTTAGCATATCTATCCTTACCAGTTTTGAGTCATTTAAACCAAAATATCAGTAGATTTAATGAATGCAACTTTGAGCTCGCTCGATGTGCTCTTATTAAAGCAATTATTTCTATATTATGGCCATGATTTCTCTCCAGTGGTTATCTGTGAAGGAAGACTAGGATTATTGAGTGGGCTGAGTTAATAGGATTCAGCAGTTTATGCAGTGGGGAGCTATGAAAGCAATTTGGAGGAAACTAATGATTTTTTTTTTCATTTTGCCTGCCAGGTTTCAAAACAATTTTTTTTTCAATTTTTACATTGTTGTGATAAGTTTTTAATTTTTTAATCTTATATTTTAAAATAAATTATAATATTAAAAAGCATATTAAATTATCTTTAAATACTCAGGTTCTAGGGATCTTGTGTTTGGGCTCCCATTGGTAAATCTGGCAGGGCAAAGTTGAAGTTGGGGGACTTTGCTTTGCACTTTGCCAGTTCTGTCTGCGATGAGGTCAAGCCTCTGAGCTTTTGGCTCTCTTACAACATTTAATATTTGGAAGATGGAAAGGAAAAAGAAGAAAATGCAAAGGCTTATTGTTACTCTAACTTAGGTCACTAATGGCAATAAAGTCAATATTCTAAAGTAGGTGATTTTCCTGAGGTACTTTGCATGTGTTAGCATTAAAGAAGCCATGTGCTCAATAAATGGGCTAAGGAACTTAAAAGAAACTTCTCTCCAGTGGAAGTCTAGAAAGCCCAAAAAATACGAGAAAATGCATCATTAAATATCAGGGAAATGCAAATCAAAACTTCATTGAGATACCACTTCACTCCTGTTAGAGTGGCAAAAATGAAAAATTCTAACAATAACAGATGCTGGAGGGGCTGTGGGAAAAGAGG